>APFE031199745.1:12188-106562 GCA_000404065.3 Pinus taeda
TTTTGATTTAATCAAACAAGCCATTATGAATGGTCCCTCTTTAAAAACTCCAATTTTTTTAATCATTTCATCTTGTATACATTCACCTTTCAGACATATTATGTTGTTGTCCTAACCCAACTTAATGATCAACAAATTGAAGCACCCATCTCTTTCTTTAGTTCTTATTTTCAAGGTTTTGAACTAAATTATTCAGAGGTGGAAAAGAAAGATTTTTTGTTTTCAAATATATAAATAACTTCAAGCATTTTCTCCTAAAAAACCACACTAGAATAATGGTCCTATTCTCAGCAGTGAGATAATTTCTTATGCAAAGGGAAGTAGGAGGAAAAAGCGAAAATTGGGTAACAACTCTGCAAGATTATGATATTGACAATAAACCAACCAAAATTATCAAAGGACAAGGTTTTTGCATGTTGCTTAGAAGGGCTTCCAACCTACCAGCAAATGAGTACTCAAGTAGTATTTTGCACATATCTGAGGTAAGCCTAAATGATTTGGAGTCCTAATATGTTGACCTTATATTCTATTTGAAAAATGGATATTCTCCCCCTGAAGTCAACCAAAAAAGGAAAAATGGATTTAAGATTAAAACCAAACCAGTATGAAATCATTTATGATGTGTTATTAAGGAGAAATTATGACTCCGTATTACTAGGATGCCTTGAAAAGTTTGAAGCACAAAAGGTTTTGTGGGAACTCCCCGATGGACCAGGTAGTCCATATTTTGGAGGAGATACCACTTCACATAAGATCTTTCATGATGGGTACTATTGGCCAACTTTGTTCAAGGATACCCATGAATACATGAAGAAATGCAAAATATGTCAAACTACTCCTGGAAGACAACGAAAACATGCCTTACATCTGCAACCAGTCAATAGTGAACAAAATTTTGAACAATGGGGATTGGATATCATAGGTGAGACTTTTCATCATTCTTCAAAATAACATATATATATCCCTATAGCTATAGAATTTTTTACTATGTGGATTGAATAAATTCCATTAAAGGTAGCCAATTCTGATGCTACCATTCAATTCATTGATCAGTTCATTATTACTATATTTGGCTTACCAACTACACTTATGTTTGATAATGCATCTTACTTTTCAGGAAATAATATGTCTGAATTTGCTCAGAAGAGAGGTTTTAAACTTAAATACTTTGCGAAATACTACCCCCATGAAAATGGTTTAGCAGAATCAAGCAACAATAACCTCATAAGAATTATTAAAACAACTATTGATGAGAACCAAAAAAATTGGTATAAGTATTTGACATTTGCTTTATGGGCATATCAAATAACTTAGAAGGCCTCGATAGGCACTTCTCCATCGAATCTAGTGTAGGGGAAAGAGGCTATCATGCCTTCGAATCTAGCCTTTTCCTCATTATCCCTAGTCCAATTTATTGAAGAAACACTTCATCTTCTTTATAACTAAGACAACCTCAAATTATTAAACTAGAAGAAGAAAGAGAGAAATCTAGGCTTACACATGCTTGCCATCAACATCTAGTCAATCTTCTTTCGATGAAAGCTTTGTTTCCAAAAAATATTTTCCAATTCGAGATCTCATCCTTAAATAGGACAAGGCACATGAGGAAATAGGAAGCATACTAAATTCAAGAAAATGTGGCTCGGACCATTTGAAATTACTGAACAAATAGGCCAATCAACATTCATATTGCAAGATTTATCAGGAAAGAGAGATTATCATCCTATCAATGGGCTTATTTTGAAAACATTCTTTTCTTAGAAGCCATGATTTCAGTTATTCAAGAATTCTAACAATATTTATGATTTAAAAGACCAAGGTGATTTGATGGCCTATATAGATTGATTCGAATTTAAACTTTCCTTTGCATCATTTCAAGCCTTGTATGTTTGTATGTTTCCACATTTCACACCAGTTTCTCTTCATTCCTTTGTGTTCATAATTTGCAGGTTTAGCCAAAGAAACAACTGTGTAACAAGATGACTAAATCGAAGAAAGGAAAGAAAACCATGGAGGCTTAACAATATTGTTCTTCTGATATAACAAAAAATCCCCTAATTTTCTCAAATACGACATGCACAATTGATAACGAAATGTCCTCATGGGAGATCGTCTACCAATTGCTAAAGAGTGAGGGTCCTAAGATAATTCAAAGGGTAGCAACAACAGATGCTACTACCTCTTGTGAAGCCTCCCATTTTGAATCAACCATCTCTTTTCTTCATATAATTGCTACTAGACCTAAGAGTTTACCTTACATCAATATGGTAAAGTGGATAATTCAAAATATTAACATTTTCGATCGGACATTCAAGACTTCAAGGAAAGCAATTATATGATACTTCATAGTAGAAGAATTAAAGATAATGTATCATATACTAGACCCACATAAGGTATATGACAAACCCTTTCTTGAGAAATTTACAAGTGAAAATGATGTGCCGTCAGATACGATTAAGGAATGGAGATCCAACTAGAACAAACACAAGCATGAGAAATCGGGTATGTATTCTATATCGTCTCTTACTACTCCCTATTCTTATATCACAATTATGATGTGTAGGTTGTTTGGGCATGTCAATACAACTAAGTTCTCTATTCAGTGGGTCCCCTCAGTTGATGCAACAATGAATTATTTTATAATGGATTGGGGCATTATCCTGTCTAATAATATTACTTTCCAATTCATGGAGTTTAGAGAACACTAGTATGTCTCTACTAGAGTAGTCCCACCATTTTTCATGAGTGCCTACATTATGGATGTAGTCTGTTTGACTACCAGTTTCCCAACCATGGGGTGGAAATGGACTATTAAATATCACACCCCCCTCAATATATACGATAAAATCCTATGGGAGTCCAATTTCCACACCCATTTCTATAATATTTTCCAAGGAATTATGCTACCTATCCCCCAAGTTGTTTTTGACAAAAGGGCCTCAAGATTTTTGGATGATGTGAAAATTGATTTTATACTAATAGGTAGGTGTTTTGGAGAAGAAACTTTTACTTATATCCGAGTCTATGGAATCCCAAAATGATATCTAAGAAACTTTTACTTATATCTGAGTCTATGGAATCCTAGAACCTCCCCATGTTCTCCCATTGTATGTCCCAGATAAATTTCTTGCTAGTGAGATTGGCCTTCCTTATCCTCCAATGTGGTATTTATGCATTACATGATTTCAAGCATGTTATACCTGAAATCAATCATATTACATGTTTCAAACTTACCACCATTCCCAATGGATAGTTTTACCCCAATAAAGTTGCACAAAATGTCATTGGTCAAGTGAAAATTACACAGTTCAACCATGAGGATGATGATTATGACAACCTGTTTCAGTCTGGTGAGCATTTTTCACAAGTGCAACATTTGGCTGCTTTGAAACTAGATTTGTTATCACTTAGAATTTTCTCTAGAAGTTATCAGAAGAAACAAAATGATCAAGGTAACCACAAATCAACTTTTGGGCATAGGCTTTAGCCAACCTAAGCTCAAAGAGGGCTCTCTGTATACGATTTAGATTTGTTTGCTGGGATTTTAGGCTATTTCTTAATGTTCAAGGGGTTTTTGATTTGTATTGAAGATTGGGTGGTGGGATTCTCCAAACAGATGGATAGTATGATGTCTCTATACCATTGGGCTATGGAGTCAATCAAAAGAGGAGAAGAACTAGATCAAATCACTAAAGGGAATGTTCAAAGGGAAAGATAGCAGAGTAGAGTGTAGGTCTTAGGGCTAGAGGGGTGAAAGGTTTTAACCAAGGTGAGAGAGAAATTAAGAATTCTCAGACCGGGATTTAAATGAGGAAGAAAGGGTAATCAATACCAAAGGGAAATTAAGAATCTTTTTCTATAGATTATAAAGAGAAAACCTAAAGTAAGGAGCAACTAAGAATTCCTTAACTTAGATATCAATAGAAAACATGTATTTGTCTAACTGTTATAAAAGAGTTTAATTAAACAATCTATGAGATAATACATTAGTTATAGCATTCAGATTCAAATAAACATTGTGGAAAAACTTTAAGAAAGAAAGCAACAACGTGAGAAAATACTTGTCTGCACTTTGCTCAACACATGAATCCTTTGAAATATATGGTCTTTATTCATCAATGTAGCTTGTTGGCTCAGTCAATGCTCCAATGGCTTTACAATCTTTTGATAAAGAAGTCTATAGAAATCTCTAAGAATCCAAACTATATACTTCGAATTGTGAAGTATTTATACTAAGGTTTTATTACAAATATCTCAAACTAACCTGAGATTTAATATAAGAAATACAAATATCTTCTTGTAGGAAGATAGAGACAGCTATTGAACTGCTTTCATGATGTCCCATTTACTGTGGGATTGTTGGCCTTTATGGTTTGATTTTAGCTCTTTATGCTCTTTGCTGTTTGGATCTTTCATGCTGGAGGCTTCATTTACTTTAGGCTTTCATCTGATACTCTCTATCACTCATACTCTTTTACATGCTGACCTATCTTTCTCCTTTACTGTGTTTTTACTCTTATTGTACATTTTAACCTCTTACAGTGTGTTTCAACGATAAATTCTTTAGATTTTATATGTATTAGCATGGGGCAGGATTTTGGTCATGTTCCTGTATGTTTGATCTATTTGTCTTCTGACTAAATACTCTGTTTGGTTCCTCTATTTTGATAGTCAATTCTCTATGTGAATGTTTTCTTCTCGGCTCTGTGTGTAATTGTCTTCTTCTTAGTTCCTTATATAACAGTGTTCTTCTTCTCAATACAAGTTTTTGAATAGGTTTCTTGTCCAGTCTTGGAGTAAACAAGTTCTACGACTAGTATCAGAATTGTTTATCCAAGCCTTGGTCTTATACTGATCACCTACAACATTCAACAATTATTAAGAAAACACAAGTTGGCTAGAAAGGCACTTGATGGATTTACTTGCATAGGGATGCCTAGTGAAGGAGTCATGGCAGTGTTTTGAATGTAAATGGAGGTGGAATTGCATTGCAGAGTTTCAGGGTGGCCTTGAAGGGTTTAATCGGTTTATATTGTGAAATGGGTGAAAGGCACAAAAACAAGGGTTTTCAAGGTTTAATGGGTGACTTTTTGAATTTTGCATGAAAATTCATATTACGGATAATAGGTAGTTTATTGGGTTGGTGATAATTGAGGTCATCACACTGCTTATGAGGTGAAGGTGATTTTTAGGAGGGGTCACCTGATACTCCAGTGCCTAACATGTAGCCATCGGGGGGTCAGGGAAAACCATTTAATCGGGCAGGTAATGTTCGGCCATTAGGAGCAGCTGATATGGCTATGAAGCGCTGGATGAAGCAGATGCTGATCAGATGACAATCGGGGAAGGGAAACACATAGGTAATAAAAGCATGGCTTTAGAGGGGGCCCAACGCTTTAAACTTCGGAGGTATAAGATTATTTAAGGTTTAATCATGGGTTTAAAATGATCAGGTGAGGCCTAATGAAGGTTTAATTTAGCTTTGGGTAAAGGTTGGGTGTCAGGTGAGCCCGATATAGTTGCATATCATAGGATTTGGGCACAAATGATTGAACGGTGGTCGGGTGGTGAAATGGCATGAGTGAAATGTATGGAGGTTTGGGGACCCGATGCTTTAATCTCAAGTGATTTGAACTTATTTAGGGTTAATGAGGGATTTATTTGTTTTTTCAGGAGAAGGGGTAATCATATAGTTTTTATTAAAAATAATTTTTGGGGGTATTACATATGGATTTAGATAATATATGGCAAAATGGTTTTATCATGAATTATATAATAAAGCTAGAAATTAGCAAGAAATGCCATGGCCAGAGTGGGTTTTTCTTAAGTATAATGAATAATATATGCCTTTGTGCACTTTATTTTCATACACCCAATAATTAGGATAAATTTTTTGTTGTGGGTTTTTAGGTGAAAAGGGATTTACATGGAGGTTTTCACTTTTCCTAGGCAAATGATCTTTAACCTTAGTAAAAGGGTTTTTCTTAGGGTGATGAAGGGAAATGGATTTTATGAAGGGGATTCTAGCACTTGTGTCCATAAGTCATTAAGTTGAGGGTCTAGTCCCACCAAAATTCAGAGAAATTCTCTGAGCCTCTTTCACTTGTAGGATTAAATTACTAGAACATGCTTGTAGATAGAAAATTAGTATGTATAGGGGAAAATGAATGAGGGGGAATTAATTACACTAACTTGTAAACCTACACTTTTGCCTTCATAATTGATCATACATATTAGCACATATGTCTAAGCATGATGAATGTGTTTTGATCCAATCAAATTTGCTATTAGCAACCTTTCTTTTACTTACCCATTTCTTACCCTAACATGTTTTCTTCATTTCTTTGGGTGCTTTTAGGCTAGCAAACCTTTATCATATTTTTTTCTTTTATAAAAAAACTAACTATTTCTAACCTTATATCATCCAAGGGCTCAGATTAAACTTACAAGATCCTTTTATTTCTCTGCTTATCTAATGATCTGCCAAGATTAAACTGTATGGTCAGATTTTATTCTCTAGCTATAAACATAAAATTCAAAACATGAAATAACCAACATTAAATAGTTTGATTACCATGGATTGTGGCATGAATAACAAGTTGCACAAAATCATTATTATGCATAAAAGTAAATAGTAGTGGAATTTAGACATGCACACTTTCATGGTCTCTTTTTGTTTTTGGGGTTCATATATTTTCATTTTTTGACCTTATCTTATTCTTTTTGTCCTTTGATTTTTCTTTTAGGAGATACCCCCTTTACATTTTTTAATTTTTTAATATGGAAAACATTTGTAGAAAGAAAATGTATGTACAATATTATAAGGCTTAACCTTAGTCATTCAGAATTATGACTCCTATTGGTATAGGAAACTAATAGTGGCTCCAATTGGGGATGACATTTACTTGTGAAATGTTAAGAACTTTAAAGATTAGTAACATTTGACTTGTTGTTGATGTTGCCTCAGAAAGTTTTCTTCTATGAATTTTCATTATTGATACTTATGACAGTAAATATTTCAAAGCTTAGGGCCTTCTCTTCGGGCTTCAACATCAAAGATCATCATCAAATCCAAACTATACTTTTTGAAAATAGAATATGTACAAATGGGAAATGAAAATTAGTAACTAGGTTCAAATTAATGTTTTAGCGTTCGACCATTCACTGGTCCAGCTTCTGCATCTGTACCATCATTTTCTCTTAAGAAGAAAGCATTATTCCCTCTACAAGCATAAATGACATAGGGACCTTTCCATAGGATATCAAATTTCACATGTTTTCCTTTGTCTTCCCTCGTTGAATCCCACTTGAGCTCTTTGCCACCAATGTAGAAATATTTAGCCTTGGTTCTCTTATCAAAAATCTTTTTAATCTTTTCGTACACAACCCGAGACCTGACATAGACCTCTTCTCTTGTTTGTTGTAGATGAATAGTTTGGTTGATTCTTCTTTGGATACTATTTGGTTCAACCTGCATTTCTTGAAGTGTCTTCATTACTAGTTCTCCTAAAGATGATGGAAGGACGACTTCCATTCCATATACTACTTGATAGGGAGAAGTACCAATTGATTTCTTAGTAGTCAATCTATCTTCCCATAAGGCATTGACTAGCTTTTTATTCCAAGTTCCCTTATTGTACTATGGTATCTTCTTAATGATGTTCACTAGGCTTTTCATCGAGGATTCTACTAGTCCGTTACCTTGAGGGTAATATGGTATGGAATGACCAAGGGTGATATGGTATTTATTGAAGAAATTTATCATTCTTTTGGATTTAACAGTTATTTCATTATCAGTAATGAGCTTAGTTGGAAATCCAAATCTTGATAGAATATTGGTTTCTATCCTTTTTGTGAAGTAGTCTGTGGCTATGAGAATCCATTTGTGTGGGGCAGAGGAGGGTGGGGAATTTCACCAATGAAGTCTAAACCCCATTGTTGAAAAGGTATTTTAGTAGAGATTGGTTTGATGGTAAAGGTAAGGGCTTTTTATTTTCCTCAAAACATTGGAATTTGTGACAAGAGGACACATATTTTTTGACATCATCAAATAAGGTGGGCTAGTAGAAACTAGATCTAACGATTTTATCTGCAGTGGTCTTCCAGTAAAGGTGTCCTCCGTCGTCACCTACATGAAACTCTTGCAAAAATTTGGCATATTCTTCTTTTAATAAGCAATTGAGAAGAATACCTTCATGATCTCTTCAAAACAAAACATTGTCTAATATACAAAATCTTAAGGATTTCATCTTTAAAAATGTTCTTTTAGTCCTAGATAATTCTGGAGGATCTTGTAAATTCAGTAAAACATAAATAACATCAGCATACCAAGGTGATTCAAGAAAGGCTTGGCTGGCTAGTGGAGTCCCTGTCTCGTCTTCATTATCTATTGCTACAATAAAGTTTATATCCAATGCCTGACAGTTGGATTCAGCCATGACGTTGGCTAAACATTTGCCTTTGATTAACTTAGTATGTTTGATTTCTATATCATACTCTAAAATCGTAGCATTCCACTGTCCTCTCTTTCCATCAATACCATCATAAGTTAGGATGTCTTTAACTACTGAATTAGGAACGTGGGATACTATATGAGAATATAATATGTACACCCTAAAATCCTTAATGGCTTTGACTAAAGCCAAGGTCTACCTTTCCATTATGTTATATTTCAAGAGGGCATCTCTCAGGGATTTGCTAAAGAAATCAATGGGTTGTTCATAGCCCTGGTCATCTTTCTGTAATAGGACAATAGCTATTGTATGCTTAGAAGCAAAGGAAAACAAGATGAAATATCTGTCAAATTTAGGACTGATTAATGTGTGTGTTTTAGTTAGGGCTAGTTTGATGTCTTCAAAGGATTATTTTTCCTCAATAGTCCATTTTATGGTGGAATATTTTTTCGGCATGTTGTTTAGTGATCTAATTAATTCTGCTAGATTAGATATAAATCTTCTAAGAAAGCTAATTTTTCCTAAGAAATCTTGTAATTCTCTAATGTTTCTAGGGTTTCTTATTTGTAATATGGCTTCTATTCTTACGGTGTCTATTCTAATACAATATTTTGAAATTATGTGACCTAAAAAATTTGCTTGTTCTAACCCAAACAAGGACATTTTGGGCTTCAACGAGATTCCAAAATTCATGCATTTAATTAAAACTTTCCGTAGATGATCCAAATGTTGATTGTTAGATTTTGAAAATACAGTAATATCATATAGATATATCACAAGGGAATCATGAATTTCTTTTGCAAAGGCTATATCCATAACCCTCTGGAAATTGGCTCATGCATTCATTAGCCCAAAAGGCTATTTCACATACATAATTGTTTCTGAAGGAGTAGTAAAGGTAGCTTTGGGTTGGTCATCTAGATGAACTAATATTTGATTGTAAATAGAAAACCCATCCAACAATGACATTTTGGTTGATCATACTACTCTCTGTAAAATGTGATCCATTTTGGGGAGAGGGTAATTGTCTTTTAGTGACACTTTGTTGAGGTTTCTGAGATCCACACAGAGTCTGATCTCACCAGTTTTCTATCTATTTGTCACCAAGTTTGAGACCCAATCAGAAAATTTGATTGGTGCAATTATTTTGCAATCATAAATCCTCTAAATTTATTTTTCAATTACAGGTAATAAGATAGGATTGATCCTTCTATGTTTTTGTTTGAAAGGCTTTTGATTTTCTTTAATAGGAATTGTGTGTTGGATGATGTTGGTGTCATAGGATTTAAGGTCCTCATAACTCCAAGCAAAGACATCCCAAAAATCTTTCAACAACTCAATGTATTTCACTTTTTCAATTGGAGGTAATGATTTTGAAAGTTTGATCAATTTAGGAATTTCATTACTGCCTACATTACATTCCTCTATATCAAACCTTAATGGTTCCATTTTAGGTTTCCTAGGAACATCATTTGAATCAAATAAATCTTCTAGATGGTTTAATCCTTTGGTAGGAAGCTATCCTTGAGATTGATTGCTTCGGTTTCTTCATTGATTACTTCATCAATCTCAATTTGCTATAAGTTATCTACATCTGATTTGGTAAATTGATTTGGGTTGAGTTTATCTAGTTCATCACCTTCTATCTCATTTATTTCTATCTTACCTTAAGTGTCAGGATCTATTGACGTATCAGTATCTATATTGTTATTTACAAATTCCTCTTTTGAAAGTAAAAAGTTATTTATCTATTTATCATTAGAAAATATTTTCCAATTCTTCAAATTATTTGGAATTGCAAGTCTACACCTAACTTCAGTAGTGTACTGATAGTTAGGTTGGAAGGGTAATTTGCTAGTGCTGACAAACACTGATAAACTATGGACTTGCAGTAATTCCTAGAAAACATAACAAGATCCACAAAGGCTATGTCAATTCCACCAGTTCAGGAGGAATAGACTACAAAGTGTACCTTTGGATCTATTAAAGATCCGTTAGCCAATTATTCAAGAGGAGCAGGACTCAGACCAAGACTCAGAAAGGGGTCGTGAATAAGGTTTCAAGTATAATTAAGGATAGAAATCGGCACAAGGCTCGAAACATAGTTCAGAGCATAATTCAAAAAAGGGCTCAGAGAACAACTCGAAGCACAATTCAGAGAAGAGTTCAGAAAGGGATATTGAAAAGATATCAGAAAAAATTCCAAGGAGATAGAATTGGAAGATATATCCACATAATTACATACAAATGAATCTCCTTTCAAGAATCAAATGGATGAAGCATGGAAACAATTTAACTAGAAGCATAGAGGAAAACAAGGGGAAAAATATGTAGAGATGGGAAAAACATTCAACACACCACAAAACACTAGACAAAGCTCGCTTACTCAAAGGGATATTGACAAAGCTATCACTAAAGAGGAAGTTGAGATCAACCCAACCTTCCCTTCATCTGAAATCATTCTTAAGGTGGAAGAAATCCTTCCTCTTAATGTGTTTTACAATCCAAAACATCAGGTTGTGGTAAAAAGACTGAAGAAAATGAGGAGAACAAAAATGTCATCAATAGTAATTCCTAACAATGAACCTATGAATATAGTATGGAAGGATACCCCAATAGATCCTTTAGAAAATTTTGGCAGCGTTATCACAATTTGCAGGTGCTTATCCATCTACGACTATTGAGAAGGCAGCCAAAGTTAGACAACTAGTAAGAGAGAAAGAAGAGTGAATGAAATAGTTAGATCAGCAGTTGGGAGTGGAGAGAAATAATGTTGATCATCAAATTAAAAGTCAAATTTTTCCAATTACAATAGATCTTTGACCAATTGAAGCTCCCATATCAGCCAGAAACAAGTGCTAAGGATATCCAATTTAAAAAACTACAAAGTTCATCGGATTTGTTGAAGGGTAATCCTATGGTTGATGATTTTATAAAGGAAGCATTAGACCTCAACTCATTGTTATCTTGGAAGCGTGCAATGTTCTGTGAAAAGTTGTCTATCACCAATCCAATGTGGAAGACAAGTGATTCAATAATGAATAAAGCATCCAATATGAGGGAGACTTTTAATGAGATTGATGATAATATGTCAGGATACATAGCATGGTAGGATAATCCAGAGGGTAGTGCAACATATCTTCCCAGGATAAAGGAATAACATAAGAAAATCCTCTTTACCGATTGGTAGATTTAACTAAAACAAGTAGAAAGAGTAGTTTCTAGAGCAACCGATGTTGCAAATAATATCATCAAAACCATCAATGATAATTTTCACAATGCTATCTTGATATAGGAATGTGCACCTAGGAGTCTCCCCAATATCAAGTCATAGAAACACAATGGAAAGAAACTTCAAAAGCAAAGGAAAAGGTAATTAAATAGCTAACCAAACTAGACTAGGAAATATATTGCGAATATCTGGTGAAGCCACATAGTTAGTGGCTAATGCTATGCTACTTTTTTAACTTATCCACACATATGATTCCTACACTTTCAGATGCAGTGTATATAGGACAGTTATGCATGAGCACGAGTCAGCCTCCTGAAGTCAAGCCAATGATGGATAGTTACGATCTCAAATAATGAATGGAAGAGTAGACATGATTGCATTCTTGAGCTCATCATTGAAACAATTTCAATTAATGTATTTGTGTCACTTATTTTAAGGAGAGTTGTTTAAACCTCCTTAGGACTTCCATGTAATATCTATTTTTGTACATTAATTTTATTATATAAACCCTTTCATGTCTATGAAGAAGGGGTCCCCAATTTTATAAAGAAAAGCTTTGAAAGATTGAATTTTTGTACTTTTTAATTTTGTTTTAATAGAATGACTCGATCAGAGTCCTGATTTTTTGTTTAAAGGGCTTTAAATCTTGTACATTTTTACTTTTGAAATCATCTTAATAAAAAATATGGGATTGGAGTTGTTTACTTCATGAGTAGAGTCATATGCATTGGGTACTTCTATCGTTGTATATTTACTTTTTTTATGAATTGATAGCCATTTATCTTTATATTGTTTGTTATATGTGTCTCTTTTAATGCAATTATGTATCCACTCACTTCTAAAAATGCTAGAACTGTTATCTTTAACACATATATCAACAGTGCTTGAACGTGATTAAATGTGATATATGTCTCATAAATTATTTTTATTAACTATTTAATAAAAGTAATTATTTTAAAAGCTTTCCATTCATATTAGTGTTTGATTAATGTTTATTATCATGCACTAAAGATAATCATTTTAGATCGCATAAACGTAAGTAAATCTTGGGTAATAAATATATAGGTTAAATATACATGTATTTCAGCTCAAAGCCACCCCATCTATCACTTATTTTTTTCATCAATAACCTACCCATCCTATCACTTTTTTGTGGGGAAATTGGTCCCATTATATCTAGTCGGAGCCACTAATACAAATGGCTAAGGGATGATATATAAGTCCCTGATGGGGTGGTTTTCCCCCAAGTTGTTGCCAAAGTTTGTGAGGCTTCAACACATCAAGCGGTAAAAAAACAACGCATATACCTGCCTCCTAACCATCATATTGGTCATAACATGCTCTTGGGAATTGACTGACTATAATGGGCACAAGTGTCCCACAATGGCCTTTCTCTGAAGGTGCTTTACCAAAATACTACTAGTTGTTGCAATTCCTTTTGTTTTTGTCTCTAATGCTTGCACTGCATTTCACCTACCAAATGTAGACATGTTCCATGTTTTCCTGTAACAAGCACATAATTTTGCTTAGACTAATTTTTTTTTGAAATAAATTCAAATCATACCTCATTGGTGTCCCATCAATAAGGTACACTTGCAATTCTTTTTACTTTGTGTCACAACAAGTCAAAATAGTTTCTTGATCAAATCATCATGTATAAACATATCACATCTGGTTAGCTCATAACTCAACCATCATAAATCAAAATCATAAACCACATGTAACAATCATAAATCAGATTCATAGATAACATTCATAATTAAAACTAAAATAAAATATTGATACGTATCCTTCCATCGTTCCTTTCCTTCTATCTTTGTTCTTTGTCCTTTCTATATACACACTGAATCTGTTTCCTTTTCTAGAAAGCACCGAGTTCTTTCTCTTCAACCATTTATACATACACGTAGTGTACATCATAGGTATACACCCACAGAATGCATACAGTACAACACAATACATAGACTTATACTCGACATACAACACAACACATACACCTACACCTAGTGTACAACATAGCTCATACACCCACACCCGGCGTACACCACAATGCATATATGTACACATAATACAATGCAAGAAATATGCATGTCATGATACCACGACTATGCAATGCACACACATAATACGAAAAGTACACAAAGCAACATACAACACATACACAACACCACATGTACAATAGTACCTCATGTATAGCATGTACATAGTACTACCTGCAAAACATGTACACAACACCTCATGTACGTAACAACACTTGCCGAATATATACACAACACCACATGAAAATAGCACCACCTCCACAATGTGTGCACAAAACCACATGCACAACGTGCACACAACACCACATGTACACATCACCGTATGCATGCCATGTACACAACACCACATGCACACAACACCCCATGTACAACATGTACACAACACCATATGCACACAACACCACATGTATAATAATTCACATAACACCACAAGTACAACATGCACACAACCCCACATTTACATGACATTGCATATACAATGTGTACATAGAACCATATGTACACAACACTTCATATGCAATATATGAATACCAACATATCTACGTAGCACTGCGTATACAACATGTGCACATCACCATATGTACACAAAATTTGTTAGGCCCCTATACTACTAGTGTCACCCCTTATTGTTATTAGTACAAACCACTTATTATATTGATGTACCCATGTAGTGCCCATATTGTTACTATTGTGCCCCATAGAAGCCCACTATTATTATTATTGTGCCCTTACATTATTATTGTTATGTCGGCTCTGGTTATGTTATGAGCCCTTAGACTCCTATATATAGAAAGGAGGTCTTTTCATTTGTATCATCCAAGAATTGTTCATTTATGTAATGTAAAGGAGGTTGCCCCCTCGAAGAGGCTGAATTCTAAGGCGTTGATCTATCTTTTCTATCTTTTCTTGAGCTGGTTTCATAACAAAATTACATATCCAAAATGCCCACGACACCATATGTACACAAAACTGCATATACAACATGTACACAACACAATACATATAACAAAAACACAATACTATATGTATATAACACCACATATACAACATGTACATAGCACTGCATATACAACACATACAGAACACCACATCTACATATCAATGTCTTAAAACATGTGCATAGTACCATTTTACAACATGTACATCATATATACAGCAACAGCATTGTCCATCTAGAGACCACATTGATTCTTCCAAGTAGCTTTTCCTCTAGTGTCATTTCACCATCCATGTATATCCCAAAATATTGCTGATAACACTTTTGTCAGTATGCTGATGTCTCCTTCAACATTACATATCTCTGACATAAACATAGACTTAGTATAATCACATAATATCAATTCATTTACACATGATATTGGCCTCATATGTGTGTTAGGGCTACTCTTACCACTTGATTCCCCATAAAACATGAACCTCGACATGCCATTCACCTACATAAGAAATCATTCCTCCATGAGCATCATACCTCATGACCTTGTCAGACAATGACATATGTATATACATATATACATATGAACATTAGCATAAAACAACCACGATCCCTGGTGACCCTATATAACAACAACATACGTATCTAGAGAGAGAGAGAGATAGAGAGCGATCATCATAATCATAATTGCAACACAATTACTGGATATCATAAGGTCAACGTTAAGAAAACATCCTTTATATGTGCATGTCATGCACAACATTAAGAAATATAGATCTCAACATAGCCAAGGCATATGACACCTCAAATCCATTCACTTTACCATTTTTGGTTACCTTCCTCATGACTATCATGCGACTATCCATTTATCCCAATGGAACTAACCAATCCAACTGGTTGTCATATTGTTACCTTCAACTTCCCTTTACTCATGCATCATGATTCATCTAGGTATTACATTACTTGTTGGGTGCCACATATCTCTCCACAAGCTCCATTAACATTCCTCTTTCCTAAACAAATTCCCAAGGCCCTCCAAACATAAAAGGAAAGAACAATAAACAAACAAGAAGAAACCATGATAACCAATAACAATACGATACCACAAACAAAGTGGCATGACCTTGCACTAGATGCAATCAAACCCACAAATAAAGTGCAAACAAATAAAAAAACATTGAAATCTCAAAACTAACAATAGGCAACATGACTCGGTCCCCTTGGATTCCTAATGCATTGAAGGGAAATGTCCGCTTGAGCCTTCTTGAAGATTTCATGGAAGTCTACTTTTCCATGTAGTCCTCTATATCATGCTTCCATAAACACATAATTGTCAATGCATTAGTAAATATAACAACATACCAGTTACCTTACCTTGTTGTGTCGGGCATGTTTCCCTGTAACTAAACATGAGCATATATCATCTCTCAAGGGACTCCAATTTCTTGATGAATCCATCCATAAATAGAAACCAACTGTTAAACCTATCAAATACATGTTCATAAATATAGCACATATCCACATAATGTTAGATGAAATCAAGGTTAAGAAGACATCCTATATTCATGCAAATAGATCATTCATTAGAATTGCAGTTTTGAAACATAGTCAAAGGAATTTTCACCCAATTCCTTTCTTTTTACTTTCGACTTGCTGCAAGTAAGACATTAGGTGCACTATCACATCATCCAATTGTTACTTATAGAAACAAATAAATTGTTACCTTTCCACACTAATACCAAGCATGTTCCCTTGCAACTGATCATACATATCAGTCACATGTTCCAAATATCAATACATTGTGTTTATTAACTTAAATCGACCTTTACCAAGACTGCAAACCATGTCATGATAAACTCACAGTCATACATCATAAGACTACAACTATCACTCATTTGCACTCAAGTGCATATCTGTTGTCTCATAATATTGGGTTAGTACAACCATATTAAAACAATATAATTTCCTCATGCAATCTTATAGAGACATATTAATATCATGCAATTAATGAGACATTCAAACAACTTGCAAACATATAATATTAGATAATGCAATTTTTTGACATAATTAAACTCATACCTCAATGTATCTGATAGGAGGCTATCACATCTTTACAAGTAAGTTCAAATTAGTACGACACAATATCACAAATATATCAACTCATACCTAAATATCCATGACCATAACCATATGTATATGCCAATCCAGATTAACATGATACATATAACATCAATATCCTAAATGAAATTACCATAATCATCATGTTGATGAGTGGAATTCATATAACAACAAGTTTACTACTACTCATGACTAACCAACACATGTTCTTTGGATCGTACTAACCATCCAGCATTTATCATGCTTGTAACCTAGTTCACACTTGCTTATAAATCAGTAAGTTACTTGCATGATAAAGAAACTAACTCCACTGTGTTTTTGTAGTGAAGTAAAGGATGTCTTCGAGTAGCCTAGGAGATTTCCGTAATCATAAATTCATAGATGGGGGTCATTATGCATCCAGACTAAGTCAAAGTTGCATTGGTGATCAAAACTGATGTAGCAAACTGTTGCTACCGGTGATTTCTACAGCAGGTTTGTAATGCTACAGAAAGGCCTGTAATCCTATATGAGGGAATTTGAGTGGTTTTCTAAGGTTAAAAGGTTGTTTTGAGGGTATGGAGAGGTGGATGGAAGTTGAAGAAAATGGCGGGAGGTTGTTTTGAGCCCCTAGCCAAGCTCATGATCCCTCAGAGGCTTTTCATGCAATAGAATAGGATTTTCAGACAGAATTTACAAGTGAAAGGAGAAGATGAAGGATATTAATATGGAAGTGGTTTCTATATGGTTTCTATTGTACACGGTTGCTTGTCTTTCTTTCATTTAAGCTTAACCTTCAATTGTTTCTCAAGCCTCAAGAGTTGTTGTGATATTATTTATATTTCCTATGATATAAATGACAAAAATGAATTAGTGTTTTATAGAGAAGAGAATGCAAATTTCTGGACACTTGTTTGCCTCCTTTTTATAGTAAATTAACCATGGAAAGACTAACATAATAAATGGAGTAACCTCATGAAAACAAAAGTGTTCTCAACTATTGGAATTTTGTCTCTTTTAATTTTTGTCATACTACTATACAATTGGATTTTGTTTTGATATATTTTTTCATTGGATTAGGCCTCTTTCTTATTGTTATTTTTTTCCTCAAACATTGGATTTTCTTCAATATGCTGGAGAACTTTGTGGCAGTGAAATTTCAAGATTTTTGACATTTAAGATAGTTAATTTCACCAAAATATGTGTTTTATGATAGTACAAAAAGAAAAAGTTTGAAATTTTTTATTATGTGGAAAATTATTGGATGATCATATTACTAAAATGTTTCACTGAATTTTGGAAATGAAACAAATTAACTGTATGAAAACTTTTCTGGTAAAATTTTCACAAGGGTCAATTAAAGGCTAGAATTCAAGATTAACATTGGAGAATAAACATGGAGGATTTATATCATCCTTAAATTCATGGAGAATAAGTTAAAGGTTTGAATATTAGTGTAGGAAATGAGGTGATAAAATCTAATGATTACAAATAAATTATTGAATCATTATAATTGGTATAAATGATGAGGAGCATTGGAGTTCTAAGCTATAACATTGATAACACAAGAATGCTAAGGACTCGGGAGAAACAAAACCATTTGAACGCAGAACTAATATAAAGCTTAAATCAGATTTAGAGGCAAATGAAGAATGGATCAGGTTTGTGGCAAGAGGGGGAACACAAAGCATATTAAAATAGTAGGTCTCAAGGAAGCCTATATTCACTTAAGAGGTATTATTAGAGTTCAAAACATCACCACTCACCATATTATTCAATTAACATGTCTCACATTTGAAGAATCAAATAGTAGCTTGAAAATATGTTTTTGAGCATTACATAGGTTCTTCAGTGGGTTGCTTGCATTCTATAGAGAGAATATTTGATGCCATGGGCCTAAAATTATTGATAAGACAATCAAGAATCAAAACTACTTGTATGATTAAAACTTAGGTGAGGTATACTTATAAAAGAACCAACAAGATCAAACAAGGTGGGGAATTAAAATTATATTCGTTAAAAATAATACTAACAAATTGTCAAAGTCAACCAATCTAGAATGGATTCAAGATGGAATAATCTTTGGGGAAAATGGGAAAGGATTTGAGTCAAATATTAGGGCTATGAAGGGTATCATTTGAATAGAGATTATCCTCATAATGAGTAAAACATGAGGAATGTGCACAATATGCAAGAATAAACTAGAATGGAATATCCAATGATATGTTGCTACGAAATTTTCCCTGAAGGCTACACATTGCCCAAATTAGAAATCACCCAAGTTGCCAAGTGGTCTCTTCAATTAAATAAATGTCGGTTTATTTCCGAGAACATTAGATCATGAGGTTGTTGCATCATATCAAGCAACAACCATGCATTTTTGGTGAACATTTGTTTAAGTAATGCCATAAATTCAATTCCATGTAGTTGTTCATCAATTAATTATATTGTGAATGAGGAGAGGGATGTAGTGAAGTGCTATGAACATACATTAAAAACTAGACTTCATTTATTAGATTAACACAATATATTTATTTAGTTATTGGTCATTACATATAGGGTTCTTTTATTTCTTGAATAATCCACAGACTTAGCAATACAAGTAGTGAAGAAAACGAACTATCCTTGACCAAATAGAGCCACTTATTCATCCTTGTCAAAAAAGAAGCCTTTAGCTTAGCTTGATAGGCAACACATTTTTTAAAATAATTCCATAAAAGTTTCCATGTTTATGAGATGGATAGGCCATAGTGACATCATCTACATAACAACATTAGACCATTAAATGCCACAAATATAGGTGAGATGTGCTTGAGTGTGGGTTGAGTAATCACATTGTGGAAATACTAATATGCATATCCTATGTATATCAAATGAATAAAGGTGAATTGTAGAATGCATGTGGGGTCATAAGAGAGGCATCATGACATTACGTTGGGGATATAAATATAAAGGGGTTTACAAAATGTTAATGAAAATATGGATATCTACAATATCTAGTGAAAGTAGTACTTTCTTAAATTGGGAAAATGTACTGGGCTAGTATTGGTAGGGGGTTAAATAAAGTGGATTTTAGAGGTATTTTAAAATATGTG
Source organism: Pinus taeda (assembly GCA_000404065.3). Classification (NCBI taxonomy): domain Eukaryota; kingdom Viridiplantae; phylum Streptophyta; class Pinopsida; order Pinales; family Pinaceae; genus Pinus; species Pinus taeda. Next base: position 32,036 of record APFE031199745.1, read on the forward strand.
GTTAGATTAAGGGTATTGCTTAGTATGCCATGAATGCCTGTTTTCTTTCAAAGGTTCATTGATGGAAGCCCCTGTGAGTAGTAATAAGGCTTTGTCCATGATTATTTTGATTGATGATCCCAAGACTTTTCTTGAGGTAGACCTTCCTCTTTGATTTGGGGTTTTATTCTTCGATGTATATCTTTGAAATTTCTCTTTCATATCCTTAAAAAAATTTTGATACCTTCTCCTTAAACGCATTCGTTCATTGTCTCTTTGGTTGCATGACCTTTTCTTCACTTCGATAGCTTAGCTCTGATACCATCTTGAGAAATCTAGGGCATCATGAATTAGGTGATTTTTATTAATTAGTAACTTCTCATGACTACCCTTTAGTTCATTAGGTTAGGGTCTTCTTCTTGATTAAGTTATTAGTGTTATTCTTCATCAAACAACTAACAATGCATGAACATAAATAAACAAGAGACACAAAATGTAGGTTATCAGCTAGGGCCAAAACCTCTCACTCTTTGAGATGAAAACCTACACAAATTCTTCTTATAGAGACTCTAAATGGTGAATACCAAGACCAATAACCTTGACATATTAGCCACTCCAAGTCCATGACATTGTCTCTCTTGACACTCTTCTCTTATTCTTGACTCCTCTTTGTCTTCAACCTTCTTAGCATCAAGGCATTTGTCACCACTGAGATATTCTCACTATCTTCATATCGGGGTGTCCTTTCTATGGGAAATCCTTTTTTTCATCTTACTTTTGTGATAGCATCAACCTCTTTCCCTTGAGATACTATTGATATCCTTGTTTTAAGGTAGCACCGAGACCTTAAATTTTAGTTACACTTAATCACTGTAGTATGTTACTGAATTATAGCTCCTTCATAAAAATGACACTAAACTATACTTCACATTATTACAGTTTCCTTGCCACTGTGCTTGGTTACCTGAATTCAGAGGTATTTGAATTCGCACGACTATAATGACATATGAATTTCTTGACTATAACTATCCACCCAAATTCTGCAATCTGAAATAATTGTTGATTGTTCTAGAGATTTGAACATATATTAGTCCTATCCATCTAAAAATATCAGAGGTATATGTGTATTTCTGACTGTGAAAATGTGAACTTGCTTCACACTTATATATTGTTGTTTTCCTATCGATACAAGACGACATGTGTATGTCAATAGGTGTGTCTTCGAAATTTTAAGACGACATGAGTTTATACTTCATGTTAAGGCCGACATGAAGAGGAGAATTAACACTTGTCATTGGAGGGCTTCTAGACATTTTCAAAGATTCATATGCAATTGTCATATCCCCAAGAAGGATTCTTCATACATTAAATTTACTCTTTTGACTTTACTGACTAATCCTAAAGGCTCTCAATGGGAGCCACTAAAACTGAAATATCTCGTCATGAATCCTATGAAGCAATCATTACAACATAATTTTATTTTCTTATTTACATAATTTTACAAATGTTACAATTACATGTCATTATGAAAAATGAACATAGTTACACTTTTTGACAAAAGGTACTCTTCCCTGGAGATCAACCAACCCTAAAATCAAGCACATGCATGCATCCACTTATCATTAAGAAAATGAAATTACTTATAATGGAAAAATGATTTTAATTTAAATAACATCTAATTTATGTAATACCAATGATCTAATCTCTAAAATTACCTCTAAACTACAAAAATAAGTGAAAAATATGACAAGTAACACTAATCTATTTCCAAGAAATCATAAACACAATCGTTTTTTACTGTAGTTGTGAATCCTTTCACTCATTCTCCGACAATATAGGTGATGTAGAGGCTCCAACCATAGGATTTTATAGATTACCTCTACTCAAATGCAAGAAATTATGAAATAATTGGAATCAAGAAGAAACATAAGTACAAGAAGCGGGACCAAAGCCTCTGGGTTGGTCCCAAACCTAAGGGTCTCAACCATATGAAACAAATTCAGATACATCTTAAAATCCAACTTGTCATTATCAAAAAGAGTAGGTATAATACATTGCATGAAAGTTTAAAATAGTGATTTCAATATTGAATCTCAATAGCTAGACCAAGCTGAACAAAAACTTTGAATCCTTATGAGCTCTTCTACTAGTTTATTTATACAAAATGTCAGATGAGTCAACTCCCTCTAAAGTAGTAGTGATTCCCTTCTTGATCTCGAAAATGGTGGATTTTTTCACTCTTGATATTTACTTGGACTACGAGTCACTCTGCTTCCATTGAAATTTAACTAGTGAGAGAGGATATGGTGATCCCAAGCTAATTTTATGGAGTTAAGAATGTGGAAAAACCCCCTAAATTTTCTCCTAGTTGTCTCCACCAAGCCCCTCTATAGTAATAGCCTCAAAAATGATTTATTTTCCTTCAATTAACCCACATTATGCCACATATTATGAGAAACACCTTTTACTCCTCTTACTAAGCATAATATAAAAAAAATGTGAATTAATGTAAGAGAATGATAGTTTTAAGGCTAGAGGATTGCATATTGATCTTGAAAATGTACCTATTGATATGGCTCAACATTACCCCCTACTAAAGGTGTTTCTCATCCTATGAGAAACTTAGTCATCCATGTGAAGCTCCTTCATGGCCTTGGTGGCTTCCCTAACATCACAAGGCTCCTCAGATGGTGTGTCTTGTTGGTGTTAAAAATTTGTATTCCTCTCTATCTCTATCCATTTCTTCTTATCTCCTACTTCATCTCTTCATTCTTGTAAACCTAACAGTAAGGGTGGAATGAAATGAAGTTCTATCCACTCAATTTTCATCCTTTCCATGATCCTCTTGTATAATGGTGTTCTCTCCAAGGCATTCATTAACCTTTCAAGGGAGTTATATTTTATGATTTGTAGACTCTGGGGTAACACATGCTATCTCCTTTGGAAATCTTGCAAGCTTTATGTTGCGAACATCCTGAATGTGTCTTCAAAGTGTAGAATGGATTGCTCCTAGGTAGCAGTGTACCTATGTTGTAAAGCATCATCGTTGGAGATGAGAATATGATTGGTAATGATATCCTTTGGTATCAATAGCTCTACCTTGATATAAAATGGTTCTATTTCCCCCGTTTCCATTACCCTTTTCACCTCCTCATATCTTCTCTCCTCATGAGCCATATAGGATGATAAAGCCATTAGTTTCATATCTCCCAATATTGAATCGGTATCCAAAAAATTGATATTTATCAATGTGAGGTGGTACATGTAAAATTGAGTGAATTTTAAGATATATTCCATGTTAGTTTGGTTGAAAAAATCAATGAACTTCTTATAGTGCTGAAAAGGCCGAGATTCATATTGTGCCAATGTTTTGATTTCGAACTGCAGCCACCTATATTTGAGAAATATGGCACTCGCCCTTTCTCCCTTAGCCCAAACAAGCTTCATGAACCTCGTGTAAATATTTCAGATCTTGGTTCACTATATTTTCAGAGATATGATCCAATAAAGTTAGGGATTTTGCATGATCTAGAATTGCTCCTCAAATAGTTGAGCTTGCAAAAATCTTGATAAGTTTCTATGTGACAATCAAATTGAAGTTTTATAAAAATGACAGAAATATGATGAAGTTTAGTTTGTTGGGCATCATTTTCAGGGCCGAATGTTGAAACAGTGACACATGGAACTTCGTACAGGCTTTGTCTACTGAACCAAACTATAATCAGGTCATCGTGGGATATTGGGCATAAACTCTTTCTTGAAGAATCCAATATCAATTAGACTAGTGAAGTGTAAAATATTTTGAAAATGGATACCACAGGACATAATTTCAAACCTTGGAGATCCAAAATTACATATTTACAACAAATTCAATATCGAGCTCCTACAAAGCAAAAACAAAACATGTGTAGTTTTTAAAAATTGCATAAATTTTGTTTGAAAATATAGTTTGAAGTGATTCAAAGGGCATAGTGAAGCATAATTATCATCAATTGAAGCCCCGAAGAAATAAAATGCAAGCACTTAGTAAGCAACCTGAAATCCTTACTAGGAAAAATGTAGGAGAGGAGGAAACACAACATGATATATCAAAATTGTGAGAATATGTGCAACCAATTTCTCTCTCACAAAATGTAACAGAAGCTAAGATCGATGTTATAGAAGAAAAAGTGAAAGATTTGAAAAAATACTTGAAATTTTTGTTACGAGAAAAGCTTCCTAATGGCGAAAAGGTAGTAGAGGAAACTGATTATGAGTAAAAAAGAAATGTAATCATAATTTCATATACTCTAACATTGGATTGAAGACCCACCATATTCCAAAATTTGATATAAGGAAGTTTTATGGCAAGGATCTCGTAACATGGATACTACAAATGGAGCAATATTTTCATCTCCATAATGTGAAAAACACAAAAAGGGTACACATGACAACTTTATATTTCGAACATAGTCAATTTGTATGGTATCGATGGATTTTATGTCGTAAACAAATTATCACTTTGCCAATTTTTATGGAGGAAATGGTAGCACATTATCAGCATACAAAGAGAAACACCTTCTTTAGCCAATTGATAAATCTCAAACAAAAGAGTTCAATGGTGGGTCACATTGACGACTTCCAAAAATTGAATATAAGGGTAAATGATATTCCAGAGGAGCATACGATTGATTTTTTCATAGGGAGTTTAAAGGATAACATCCAACATGAGGTTCGCTTTTGGGAACTTGACTCAATTGAGAAAGCATTCAGGTGGCCAGAAACGTGGAAAGAAAAATTATGGAAACAAGGACATCTACCACTCACAAATATAAATATGGAAGTGTTGCTATTGGTGCACTAAGATCTCTTATTACAAGAAATCTTAATACCTACATTAATCATAAACCCAAGGCAAGTATTTCTATTTCAAGTGTGTCAGCACTATAAATGCAGTGAATTTAGAGGTCAAATTATGTTGGAATCGTTGCAACTGCTAATGTATATTTATCTAAATTCAATCCAAATAATTCTGAAAGGAATTCATAACACACTTTCAAAGCTACTTAATCTATTCTACAAGCAACTCAACCAAAATGCAAATAGAAAGAATTACACTTGACAATCTAATTGGTATTGAAACTAACTCATTTAAAATTAAGGAAATCTATGAAAATTGAACAACAAATAGCCATATAAACATCTCGCAGAAAGTAATCACTCTAGATTTGAAATCTATGACAGTGTTACCTTAGACTAAATAGCAATCTAATGCTAGAATTAACATAACCAATTCAATAAAGAGCATCACACATATATAATCACACAACTAACTCTAGAATCTTGACTGAACAACGAACACAAATAAGAATCACCAACCTTCATGATAATCAAAATGATACTACCTTACAATTAACAATAATAAATAGTTAAGTGTAAACATAAATGATTATAACACAATTGAAGTAGTCGATCTTCTGTTGACTAGGACCAAAGTCTCCAAAAGTCCTTGCCATTAGATATTCAAACATGATTATGAGTTAAACGTAGTCTTCTTCATTAAAGTCAACAATAGAGTTATATCATCACCAAGATGACAATATTATATGCCCAAAAGGAATAATTACCATCTGCGAATTCCTAAAATAACTGTTTAGTTTTCCTTACGACTTTATATAACATTTGTAAAAGTAAATAGATATAAGGGAATCCTCAGGAACATATAAGGGAATCCTCAGGATTAGGAGATCCTGAGGTTTTCACAACAGTTGATTTGATTTCATCCTAAACTAGCATTGGTCTTCTTGGTCTTCCACTGTCTTCCATATTTGGGACTCTGTTTTTTTCGTTTACTGGCTGGTGTTGTTATGTCAATTGAACAACAATTGTCCAATCCATGTCCATGCATATAAAGATAGTGAAAGTTACTTTTCCATGCCCAAATTTATCTAATTTGTTACTAGTCAATTTTAACGAGCTTCTGTTATTGTTTCCTCTATCTTTATCCGTAAAACAAATAAAAAATGTGAATACAAATGCTTAATTAGGCTATTTACCATGACAAAACAAGCCTTTTCCTCGACCCAACATACTCCCCCGGTTACCTTATTGTATGTCCTCATGCAATCAGATGGTTAAGATGTAGCTAAGGAATAAGAAGGATATACTTCCTCCTTATACAACCTAAAATCATTTTTCTTTTTGAGCACTGCAAAAGCCTCGTTAACTTGATGATCTGGCAAGTTATAATCACTACGGTACCCATCTGGGGGATATGAGAGAATTGGACTTCCATATCAAAACCCCATCCACTTGGGGCCTATGCTCTAGACCATGTTGTTGTATTTGCGTAAGTGAGTGGAGGGAGATTTGAAATTCCTGAATCCATATGGCTCTCTGTTCCTCATATTATTGTTGGAGACTTCCCATCTCTGTCTCACTGCAGATAAATATTCTTCTTTGATTTCCTAGAATTACTCCTTCCTTGCCTTTATGATTTCTATGTGCAGTGGTCCTAATTGGCCCACAACACCCATTTGTTTCATGAAATTTTGTGCTGGACAGAGAGGTGCAGGCATTTTGTAGGTTCTCCCCTCACCCATAAGTCTATATCATATTCTTGATTTCTAAAGGTATTATGGGCTTTAGCCCATTTGATATGGTTAGTGGTGAAGGAAATAAAAGCTTGGAATTGGATATCCCCTATCAAGGGACCAGGATTATTTTCTAAGTGATCTTCTAAAAAGAAATTATGCATGTACAATTCAGACAAGAGGTGATGTACCTGTTCATTCCGTTCTTTGAAACACTTGAAAAACTTTGTGATGGTGTCAATTTCCATTGACTCGGCATATTTAATAACTTTGACTATCAATAAGAGGTATCTTTCCAGTAGGAATAGTGCATAGTTGGTGACAGGGGCTCGGCATGACAAGGCATCCGAATAAAAACAAAAAATAGTCTCAAATTACTCTTTAGCTTTCTGCAACTTGACTTGTAATTTTTTGACTTTCTTCTGTTCATCCTTGTAACTTTCAAAATTTGCGTCCTCTGTGACAGTGAGTGCCTCAAATTTCTTTCGTAATTCTTAGTGTACTAGCAAGGTCACTACTTCCTCTTTATATCGAGTCAATTCCTACTGAGTGTTCACTAGTTCATTCTATAATTTCCTACTGACCTCTTCCCTTACCAGGGGCATATAGGCAGGCCTATCCTCTATCTAGACCTCATCATCCTATGTCTACATTGGGTTAGTCTGAACAACAGCCTCAATCGCTTCTCGAGTCATGCAACAATCAACTTCATGTTTTTCTTCAACATCAGTTTGAATGGCAACATCAGTAGTAGGGAAGTATATTTGGGTTTCATGTGAGCAAAAACAATGATATTTTGTCTATGTTTCACTGTCTTCTAAAAGACATGTCTCTGTTTGGGATTGTTTTGAATAAACAAAAAGGGTGTCATTCTAGGTTTCAACATCTTCCCCAGAATAGTGTTTTCCTTGGGTCCCTATGGTCTCAATTTCTGCTTTCACTTTCCTAACCCTGACTTCTTCCGTCAATCATTGTCTTAGCTGCTTAATTTTTTTATTTTTTTCCTATACTTTTTAAGCCTCTTCCTAAGTTTTTGCTTCTATGTTTTCTTTGCTGTGAGGCTTTTGAATGATGGTGGTACAACTATATTTACTTCAGGTTCATGTTCAAGTCAAATTTTGTCAACATCAAGATTGGGTTCTAATGGGACCATGTCTCTTGATGGATTTTCATCTTCCAGGTCTCTATCTTCATGAGCTTCCCTCTTAGGATACCCTAATGGAATGGTGTCTCCTGAGCAATTATAGTTTTCAGAGTCTTCTTCAGGATGGGCCTCGTCCTCTGGGGACTTCATAAATATGGTGCTCCCCGGTTGATTTTCACCTTCCATGGATTCTTCTGTAGGGTTTTCCTTAGGTGTGGGTTCTACTAGACTAGTAACTTCTACTTGATTTCCTTCCCTAATAGTTTCCTCTACATGTACATTTGCTTCAAGGGGCTTCTCCATAGAAGGAATGGGTTCCCTTTGTTCTTCCATATTATCAGTAAATGATAGGGTTTCATCATGACCAGGACTACCAGCAGGGGCAGATTGGTTGGGGGAATAAATTTTTCATTCAGAATTCTTGGATTGCTCCCTTCCTTCCATAAATATCCCCATATTATCAAGTACTCGAGAGACCTCTTCCTCATAGTGTTATAGACATTTTTGGGCACTTTAACCCCAATCATAAATTTCCATAAACTGAGGGCTCCTAAGTCCCTAAAAGTTTTGCTTCAATACCTAAATGAACAAGGTCAGCTGATTACATCATCTCCCAGAAGTTCTCCACTAAAAACTACTCATAAATGTCCAAAACTGGACCATACTGAATACCCAGTGCAAAGGATGCGATGCATATCACCTTCCCAGTGTACATGGTGCGATGCATACCAAATTGCTCCTCTGTAAGGTGAGATGGTCAGGAATGGACAAATGGCAGGGACAAAATGTGAGGTGGAAGATCATGGAATCTTCCAGAAGCTTCCCCTCTGACACTTGCCTCTCTGTTTTCGACTAGGGATGAGTAAGAGATCACCATTCTCCAAGTGCAAGCAGGAACTATCAAAGGGAGGACACTAATGAAGACCCTAGAAGATGACTCAGCTCCATGTAATCATCTATATATGGATCCCTCATCACAGAGATCTAGAGGCTGGAATTTTGTATCCTATGGAGAAGTGTTGTTGGTTTTCTGGTGTACATTCATAGTGTTGGGTGATCTAAGCTTTAGTTGAGGTGAAGAAGGGCTTTCTAGCTGGAGGATGATGCTGGGTCAGAACACATGGTTGGAATCTTCTTGCTACTTTTCATCTTAATAAAGTTATTTAAGTTTTCCTCCATATTCTTGTATGTTTACTTATATATGCATTCATATGGTTAACACATATCTGGTCCTATGTTATTTATGAATATAGATCTTTGTTCTTTGATAGTAGTATGTTGCTGTGATTCTACAGGTGCTATTTGAAGCTGGGTAGATGAATAAGAAGTGGCAAAGCTCTATTAGGAAGGAGAGGAAATTAAGCGCAAGACAAAGGTTGGTCTCCTTGTTCCACTCCTATCTACTTTCATAAAGGAAAGCAAAAGTAGACTTTACTTGTTTGTTTCTAAGATAGCTACCAATATTAGTGGGAATAGTAGCATCTGAGTGGACACTATTCCCGGTAACAAAATGGTGACTCCACTGGGGAGCGACTAGATTGTTTGTTAGCCTATCTATCTTTGTTTCTTCTAAAAACTTACAGACGGAGCCTGAAGCCAAGCCAGCTAGCCTTCGAACTGCATTTTTTATACAAATGAAAAGTAGATCAATGCTGCTTCAGTTTATCTCTGGGTTTTGTTTATGAATTAAACAATCGATCTGCAAACAATCTAATTTCCCTAAGTGGTGGCTCTAGTAACCTCTTTAGATCACCCCTGTGTTATACATATACTGAACATTACTTACTCAGCCTAAATCCCTGAACTAAATTGCAAATTGTGAGTAAAAACTTGTTTAATGTCTTGCACTGGTACAACGCACCCTGCCTTCAAGGCAGTCTATATGCATCACACTTCCCGAGTGCAGTAGGTGCGCTGCATACTGAATTTACAGTGTGACAGGTGCGATGGTCAGGGAAGGTTAACTTTACCTTCAGACTTTGGTTTTTTCTCACTTTTTTCGGTCCTATTCAGGAGTTTTTCTGCCTGCAGTCAATGTATTTCTATGAAAACCCCCTTCTCTTACATTATTCTGCCTCCATAGTGTAAAGAAATGTAAGTGTTTTTATGTATGGTGCGCCATTTTCAGTTCTCTTTTGTAAAAAAGTAGCATAGTCGAACTGTTGTTTCTTCATCTGAAAGTGTTGTAGCTGTCGTTTTTAGTTTTAGAAAACAATCCCATTGTTCTTGATAGTCGATTATAGAGTTACTATTGCATATTATTTGTATTAATATTTTTTAAAGTGTCAAAAAGGAATTTTCTTTTCGAAATCGCAAAGTGTCTGTCTTACCTTCACTTCATTTTGAAAAGAAATTTGTTCAGTATTGTCGCGTTGAAAATAATTCATATTTTCACATAGCTTTCTTATCATCATTCATACATTAAGAAGGCTAAAAACAAATACATGCATGTGCATTTGTATTTTGACTACTTGGTTTGATTTAGGACAATGCATTTAGCGTGTGCTCTGTGCTCTTTACAGAAAGATTCTTAACTTTCTTTCCTTAGTAGCGAGGATTTTCATTGCCAAAAGAAGATTAAACATTTGTTTATCATCTTAGAGTGCATTTTAGGAATTGTATACACATCACGCGGTGAACTTGAAAGCAAAATTTTTAAGCAAGATCAACTTAAAATAAATTTAATGAATCTAAAAACGCTTTGGAATCTAACACAAAAAATCTAGAGGTCTAGGCTATAGACATATTCTGGCGTCGTAAAATCTGGTAATTGTTTCTTTCATTGTTGGTTGGGTGATTCCTCCACTCTGAGATGACAAGTGCCAGTACGGACTTGTTCTCCCACGTACCATCGAGTATATTTTGGGAGACCACAATAGGCTGCATCCTTTATCCTTAGGAAGTCCTGTCTGCCGCCGTATCGATCGCAATGCACTGAACATAGCATTCAGGAAGATTGACTACTGTACAGTAAAATATATTCTGCAGCTTTTCGATTGGTTTGGTAATACCCTCTGCCTAGATCTCCAGAGAAGTTCATTTTTATCCTTTTCAGACTCCTTAAAGGAAAATCTCCTCTAAGCACTTGTCACTTCAGGCTCAATAAAAATCGAAGGCGGCTAGAGTCATCTTTTGTTTTTTCTTGACTCTTTAAAATTGAAAAAACAAGTTGTGTCAAAGCGTCTAAAAAATTTATTTTAATCGAAATAACATCACAAATTCCCTCACTGGTCTTTAGGTTGAGAAAATGGAGTCTACCAACCAAGGATTTCCCCTTGGAGGAAATCCTAGTCCCTTCTCCTCTTGGGGAGATGTTGGTGCACCCCATATGGCCACTTTGTCACTTCCAGGGTTGAGAATTGGTTTTCCTATCTGGCTCTTCTCTACCTCTGTCGTTCAAAATCCCGAAATTCCTGAACAATCAAATCAGCAACTAGATGACACTAAAGTTGCTTCCCAACCTTCTACTTCATCTGATTCTCCCTCTCCTCCCTCCTCTTCGCTTGATAAAGCCGATAAAGCTAAAAAACAATTAACTGAGAAGAAGAAGAAGCAGAAAGAGGAAAAGGAAAAGAAGAAAAAGGAACCAAAATCAAAAGGGGGCAACCGAGCGTCATCTAGTGAAAATCCTCACACTGCACCATCAAAACCTAAATCTCCTTATGTCATTTGCAATGGAGACAAATTTCACCGAGATTGTCCCTGCATCCCTCTGATCTTAAGGGACTGGTCTTCTCGTTTTCACAATCCGGTGGTGTCATCCTTTGATGATCATCTTGAATGCACACCATCAACTAGTGAAAAGGAAGCACCTAGACAAAAAGGGAATCCCAAATTTCCTTGTAAATTGTGTGAAGGCAATCATGCAGTCCACCGTTGTCCCTTCCTTGACAAGGCTAAAAGAGTTTTGGATGACCATCTTGCTTCACCGCTACGGCTTCTACCTAGATATAAAAAACTCGTACCAAGTCCTCCACTAGTTGAAAATCTAACTGGCCCATCATTGTTGTCGTTCGAAGCGTCTATCATTGAAATGAACCCTCTGAATCCACACCAGATGAAAGTCAAAAGGTCGAGATGGAAGTTGACCCAGACTTGCCTTCAGAGTGTTCATCTTCGAATGATACTGTCACTGAAGAGAAAGAGAATGACACCGTTCAAAGTCTTTTCATCAACACAGACTCCGATGAACTTAGGGTCAGTCCACCCATTCCTTTATCGCAGGAAGGAACTTCATCAGAGTCATATCCGGCTATCTATTCGGTCCCACCACCAAGAAACCTAGTCGTTTCCTTCAACTAGAATCTACTAGGCAGACCCCGTTTACCAGCTAGTGTACCATTCATAATCATTGTACAAGCTTACAGAATGGTCATGGCTGGTACCATCATCGATGAAGGGGCTTTTGTGAGTATCCTTTCCTCTACTGCTTGGAAAGCGCTTGGTTCGCCATCGCTTTTGCCTGAAATGGGAAATCTAATAGGCTTTGACAAAGGAACCAGTCGACCTTTAGGGATCCTTTCAAATGTGCCCATTACTTTGAGAAGGAAAACCATTCACATGAACGTGATGGTAGTTCAAGTACCCTTGGATTATAATATATTCCTTTGACACATTTATATTTATTGCATGGGAGCAATCGTCTCCTCACTCTTTAGAGTAATGTATTTTCCGAATGAAGGAAGAATGGTCAAGCTCGTAGACAAAATGTCATTCCCCGGTTCACACATCGCAAATACTCAAATGCCATCCCTAAATGGTCTTTCCACGCCAGGAATGTGTCATCGATCTCCAGTTTGTCCACCTGATGGGCGCGAGTGATTCAGGAGGACGTGACTGAAACCTAGGGGGCATGCACCCTAGTCTGTTTTGGCAGGAAAACCTTGGGTATAGAGTGGATTTCTGCGAGGGATATATGAATAGTCTGAGACACCCGTCCTCGCAGGAATGGGATTAGGCTGGAATAAGATACCTTCGTTAAGGTTATGCTGAGTGGCATGCGTTTGCACCACTCCCTTTTGTCTATTTTGGTAGACATCACCATGAAAGCATTCGGTCTGCTTCGCGGGGAACTTTCATGGTAACCTGGAAATTTTTTGCTATACCTGGGGGCATGCAAACCTTTCTGCATGTAAGCGAAGAGCGACTATTTATTTTTTAAATTTGTAGGACCTCTAACCCTTTAAGCCCATAAGGCAAGTCGTTTCCTAGCTTGCATCAAGAAATGATTCAGGGCAAAGCTTTAAAGATGTAAGCCCCTTCAAAATAACATCTTGAATGAGACATCCTTATCATACAACTGGCAAGCAGTGTTACTGCAGGGTTCAAGCTCGTTAAAAAATAAACCCCCACGAGCATTTTTAGTGCATAGTTCAAGCTCGTTAAAAAATAAACATAAGTCATGATCAAATGTTTCCCCCAGCGTTTAAGCTCATTAAAAAATGAACAGGTGAATAACCATTGTGAATGCCTTATCGCCAACTTTTGAGCCTTGGTCGTGTTCTCATCATCACCTCCACTCTGCTTTGCCGATCATTCACCCCCATATGATTGTTTACCCCCTCGAGGAACATCTGCGAAGAGTGATTCTATTAGCCATCCTTGTGACAATGCCGTGATTGGAGAATTCCAAACCTTACCTGGAATCAGCTGCTACCCGAAACCATCACTCATTCCTAAAAAATGAGTCTCCTTTAAGCTCATTTCAACTGACTCGTAAAATATGAAAATATTGCCGAGCCATTTTCCTCTCCAACTCATTAAAAGTCATTGGAAGTGCTATCCCTCCCCTAGATTTTAATCTTTTTGGACCTGAGGGATTATTACACAAAACGATCGAGCACTTGTCTTGTTTGGCTCGTTAAAACTATCAAAAATTTAACCCTTTTGTATTATTTTACGCTTTTTTTTACTCAAGGGATTACACGACAAAGAAGAATCGTTGGAGTCTCCTTTCCGTTCCTTTCAGACTCTCTAAAATTGAAAGGGACAGAGTTATCTTTGTCGTTCAACTCATTAAAACCGAATAGCAACAAACTCGTCCAAATGGACGAGAACGAGTTTCACTATTGCTAGGCTCGCTAAAATATAGCGACAGCTTCACTCGAACGGCGGATTATAGAACAAGCATATGTTATCCTCCTCAAGCTTGACAAAAATAAAGAGGTACTAGTCAGCAATGACTGGGGAAAATTGGGAAGAGAACTTGAAAAAGCTTTATTGGTAGCAAGTTGCTCTTGAACATGACACTTTCCTTCTGCATCCATGTTGGGTTGGGTTGTTTCGTTCACTGGTCATCACCATTGGTCCATCACACCATCCATCTTTGGGGTTAATGCTACCAATCCATTGTCAGTGTCACCGATATGTTCAAGAGAAGTCATCCAGACAATTCGCCTGTGTCTCACCCACTGCAATACATTCATGCTCCATTCCTTCATGACCGCCACCATGAACCCTGTATCGTTAGATTGTTTTCACCTCCAAAATCATTTTCTTCGTTCCATGTCGTTGATGTGGGATTTATTAAGGCCCTCCTGCGATGGGTCACCTCTTGTCGACATCAGCTCATTATCCAAGAAGTTTACTTAGGAAAAACCCTTTGAGTACTTTGAATCTTGCATGCCTCAATGGCAAGTTTCTCACTTTCGGCGACAGGTTAACATCAATGGCCTTCGACTGAGAGAGTTTACGTGGTGTTCGACGCCAAGTCCTTTTTCACACCATGTGAATTGTACTGTAGTACCTTGAGGGTCATTTTCATTATTGGTGATTCCTCTCATGCCTGTTAACAACTTACATCATTGGCTAGTAATCAGGCGATGTCTTTCCATGTTCGACTCCAGAACATTTTTCACATGGATCGAATTTTACTCTGAGTGAAGATTGAACGAGCTTCGAAGACCCCGGATCTAGTTTCATCCATCCGGGCTGCAATATATTCAGGAATATAAAGACATCAAGTGTACATCATTTCCAAACAGATGATCATCTAAATCAAAGGATGATGAGTCCAAATCGTCAGTCTGCCACACAAACGATTATCTGTCTTATGTACATGAAAATGAATTGATAAAGCTGAGCATGGGAATGACCACCTCATCTAGATCATGAAAAAATGTTGTCAATATAATGTATTTTATTGTATCTTATTACAAGTCACCTGCCAGCTCGAAAAAACTTCGGATCCTCATAGTAAAGCATTTCACCCGACATCAAAAAGATTAACGACCTCATGCTTTAGGGGACAACTGTTATAGACATTTTTGGGCACTTCAACCCCAATCATAAATGTCCATAAACTGAGAGCTCCTAAGTCCCTAAAAGTGTTGTTTCACTACCTAAAGGAACAAGGTCAGCTAATTACATCATCTCCCAGAAGTTCTCCACTAAAAACTACTCATAAATGGTCAAAACTGGACCATACTGAAAACCCAGTGCAGAGGGTGCGATGCATATCACCTTCCCAGTGTACAAGGTGCGATGCATACTGAATTTCTCCTCTATAGGGTGCAATGGTTGGGAATGGACAAATGGCAGCGATAAAATGCAAGGTGGAAGATAATGGAATCTTCCAGAAGCTTCCCCTTTGACACTTGCCTCTCTATTTTCGACCAGGGATGAGTAAGAGATCACCATTCTCCTAGTGGAAGCAGGAACTATCAGAGGGAGGACACTAATCAAGACCCCATAATTTGACTCACCTCCCTGTAATCATCTATATATGGTTCCCTCATCATAGAGATCTAGAGGCTGGAATTTTGTATCTTATAGAGAAGTGTTGTTGGTTTTTTGGTGTGCATTCTTAGTGTTGGGTGATCTAAGCTTTACTTGAGGTGAAGAAGGGCTTTCTAGCTGGAGGATGATGTTGGGTCAGAACATATGGTTGTAATCTTCTTGCTACTTTTCATCTTAATAAATCTATTCAAGTTTTCCTCCATATTCTTGTATGTTTACGTATATATGTATTTGTATGGTTAACACACATCTGGTCCTATGTTATTTATGAATATAGATCTTTGTTTTTTGAAAGTAGTATGTTGTTCTGATTCCACAGGTGCTCTTTGAAGCTGGGTAGATGAAGAAGAGGCAGCAAAACTCTATCAGGAAGGAGAGGAAATTAAGCACAAGATAGAGATTGGTCTCCTTGTTTCACTCCTATCTATTTTCACAAAGGAAAGCGAAAGTAGACTTTACTTGTTTGTTTCAAAGATAACTACCAGTCTTGGTGGGAATAGCAACATCCGAGTGGACACTATTCTAGGTAACACATAGTCTTGTAGAGAGACATCTTGTGGACTTGGAGGGGGTATTTGAGATGTCCCTACCTCATCTCTTTGAATTGGGGTGTGTCACTACGACTTTATCCTCGTAGAGTATCTTCACTTAGCTAGGTTTGAGGCTAAAGAGGGATTCTTCCTTTTTTGTTTCCTTTTCAGACCTGTCAATCTTGGTCCTTGTCGTTCAACTGCACACTTTTTTATATGTGGGGCCAAGGTAGGATTCACAAGGTTATACCAAGTTAGCTGCTACTGGGTCAATCCATGAATTATGATTAATTTGATCAGCCCATGATGACTAATGACTATATGTGGGTCCCTTTCCTTTCTGACCCGGCTAGAAAAATCATGTAATAGAAAATTTAAATAAAATGGCAAGTTAAATGTAATTTTCTATTTCAGAATAGCTAACATTTTAAGTTGGCGAGCTTTACCATGTCCTGTCATCTGTCACATGTGATATACGTGTGCACAATGGCTACCAATTACCGCCGTGGTTGTCTTAAATCTATAGGGTGAATGCCTTTTCTCTTTTGCACAAATTTCTCATCTGGGTGTTGAAATATTATGATTGCTTCTTGTTACCACTCAGAAATTTCTCTAGAAGTTATTAGAAGAAAGGAAATGACCGAGGTAAGCAAAAACCAAGTTTGGAGCATGGACTCTAGCCAGGTTAGGCTCATAGAGGGCTCTCTCTATATGATTTAGCTATGTTTGCTTGGATTTCAGGCTAGTTATGAATGTTCTAGGGTTTCTTTTATTTATATTTAAGATTGGATGGCGGGATCCTTGAAACAGATGGATAGAATAATGTCTTTAGACCATTGGCCATGGAGTCAATACAAAGGCAGCATAATGGGATCAACTCACTAAAGGGAATGTTCAAAGGGAAAGCTAGTAGAGTAAAGTGCAGGTGTTTGGAATAGGGGGATGAAATGGTTTTAATCAACGTGAGAGAGCAATTAAGGGTTCTCAAACCAAGATATGAACAAGGAATAGAGGGTAATAGAAAGAAAATGGAAATTAAGAATCCTTTCATCTGGATTAGCAAGAAACAACCTAAACTAAGGAGAAATTCAGAATTCCTTAACTTAGATATCAATTGAAAACATTTATATGCATAATTGTTAAAACATAGTGTAATTAAACAAATTATGAGATATTGTTCCAGTTATAGCATTCAGATTGAGAAATACATTAAAGATTGTGGAAATTTTTAAGAAAGATAATGATAACATATGAAAATACTTGTCTGCACTTCTCTCAACACATTAATCCTGTGAAATATCTTGTCTTTATTAATCAATCCAGCTTGTTGGCTCAGTCAATAATACAATAGCTTTATAGTCTTTTTTTATCAAAATGCTATAGAAATGTCTAAGAATCCACACCTACATACTTTGAGTTGTGAAATATTTATCCAAAAATTATTACAAAATATCTCAAAATAATTTGAGATTTAATCTATGAAATAAAAATATATTCTTGCAAGAAGATGGAGATAGCTATTGAATTGCTTTCCTGATGTCCCTTTTATTTTGGTACTGTTGGCCTTTATGGTTTGATTCTTTCCCTTTATGCTGCTTTGTTGTTTGATCTTTTACGCTGGAAGCCTCATCTACTTTTTCCTTTCATCTGATACACCTTGATACTGATACTCTTTGACTCAGCTAACCTATCTTCATCTTTTTACCTGACTATTTTACTATTACTATACTTTAACCTTTTTACTGCATATTTCTCACAGTAAATCAGTCAATTTCTCCCATGTTTTAGCATCAAGTAATTGGATCTTAAGCATCCTCCTATATAGTTCATATGCCTCGATGTGCTTGGCAAAAGTAGGCTTACTAACAAACAACTGTTTTACCTCATTCTATAGGTAAAACAAGTTTTCAAATGTCTAATAAAATAATTTTCCTATTGGCAATACCTTGATTGATGATGTACTAGCATGTTCTTTTCCTAGCTCTCTGATTTTGTTCTTGTAATCGTGTTGTTTCATGAGCCTTTCATTTATTACTAAGGGACTGGGTAACCCTTTCTCTCTCAAAATTTGAAACTTAGCCATAAATCTATCTATGACTACCTGCATATTCTCGCACTTTTCCTCCAAGTTTAGCATTAAGTTTCTTTTCGAGAGGACCTTTCTTACCTCCAAAATTGTTTCTGTTATGTCTTCTATATCCAAGTCCTAAAGCTCATACTTGTTTTTACTATTAAGTAATTGAATGATTCTGGTGGCATCTTTAGACATCTCTCGTAATTATTATTTTACCTTTTGGATGTCTTTTGTAGCCATCTTTATTAAATCTATCTGTTCGAAAATCACCTAAATAGATGGACAAATATCATTGACAGAGTCAATGATATTGGCCCAAAATAGTTCCTTAGCTTGATCAAGGGGTTCTTTCAGTGTTAGGTAATTCTCCATAGCTTTCAATCTCTGGTTCATCTTGGAAGCTTTCTGCACTTCATCCTTGTGCATGATTTTCAAGCTTGTAATCAGTTTGAAAGCTTGTCACCTCTTTTTTCATCTTATTCATCTGTGTTGCCTATATGGAAATCTCTTCCTTATATTTAACTAACTTTACTGCTTCTTCACCTCATGTAGCTGTTGTTGATGTAGACTATTGAAACTAGCTGTGTTTTTGCCATAAGAGCTATAGGAGCCAATGTGGTAGCTAATGTGGAAGGAATAGCTATTGAGACTATTGGGATGACATTCACTAAGGTTGGGGCAATGTCAGTCTTCTTCAATTGGATTAAGCTGTCTAATTCCTTCTCTATCTCCCATAACTGATCATTTAATTTTAGGTCTATGTCCATCAATTCTTCATGTCTGGTTTGGTTTTCCCAGACTTCCTGTGCCTGGGGATGCTGCAGCTTAGGTATATTCAATTTCTTTTTCAGTGCAACAATGTCATCATTCTTTTTCTTAATTAGTTTCTCAGTGGCTTTCATATCTTTAGGATCATGTCCCAACTCAATCACTAAGTCTTCCAAAGACTTGATTCTAGTCTCTTTGGCTTGTGAGGAGGCCTTTTCTAATTGGTATTAGGCTAAAATGTTGGTAAGTGAATTCTGCAATTGATGGGTAGCTATGGATTTTCCAGTAAGGGTGGAGTAAATAATTTCTCCAACCTATTTGTGGAATTCAATTTGGTCAATAGGATGAATATCCTTTGCCAATACCTCAAAATAAATTTTCTTCCAATCTATTGATGTCCTTGTTGGTTGCATAGATGGCTTTATGAAATACATTTGCGTCTTTCCTTCCTTGATGTCAAAAGCTAACATCAACCCGGTTTGATTGTTTGGTGTAATCTTGAGATATTGTGCATAAGACTGTGCCTTTAGTTTCTCATTTCTCATCTTGATTTCTTTAAATCTGTCCTTAATATCCTTATCTTTATCAACATGCGTACTAAATGAGGAAACTTCTACATTGAGTTGTCTTTCTAGCATTTTATTTTTTGAAGTAGATGGCTCCTACATTTCTCCCGATGGAGTTGTACCCCTCCTCATCTAAAACTCAGTATTAGTCACTTATGCTGAGCCTTCTATGCCTTCCTGTTCTGAAATAGGATTGAGCTTTAGCCATTTTCTCTAGCTGGCTTCATACTTCATATTTGATGCGTCCATACCTGAACTGGAGGCTCCCTCTCTGTTCCTATAGGGATTAATTTTATCATTCTGAGGGGTCTGTAAAACATTAGGGGTACTCATGGTTTCTTCTTTCTGTGGTACCTACAGGAATGAGCATTCATCAAGTTTCCTCTCTAAATAAATCAAGGTATTTCAACATCTAACTTTTTACTATCCCTGTCTATAAGAGTATTGTCCAACCACTTAGATTTATTGGCATATCTTTCTATCTTTGGTATGGGGTGATGAATGTAAGGCCCGAATTTTTCGTTTTGTCTAAGTTTGGTCATAAACCCGTGAGAGTCATATCTCCACACAAAACTATTTTGGAACTTCATTTGTTGTAGAATCAGATCTGCTTCTTGTGCTACTTCTCTAGAATTACAAATGAAAGGGGCTAATAGATTTTTGACTTTAAACTAGGCTCTTTTCTTGGCTGAGACAAAATTGACTTCATCAGAATTCATTACCTTCCTAGAATACTCTAGAGAAAATTACCTCATGGGTAGGTATTTTGGGAGTTTGTATGGGGCTAGCTAGAAATCATATATTCTTATTTCAGTGTGGTTTTGGTAAAGGCACCAATCTCCCACCTTACTTTTCTTGGACAATTGGAGCACTCTTTTGATATCTTGACTTATTATAGTTGGTGGACTTCCTATCAGGATGGTCGTCACTGGCTGCAAAAAAGAGTCAATGAAGTCTCTATAGGTGTATGGTGAGGAATACTTGTGGAACAATGCTGTCGAAAATATGACAGACCTAGATTGGCCTCTAGTATCAAGCTTCTAGAGGGTGAAAGGAATTTTTCCTGAATGATAATACAAAAACATATGGTGTAGTACAGATGAGTATTTGAATACTCCCTCATTGTGCATTCTGGTAAATTAACGCATCCTCTCAACCATGAACTGGGCATAATTGTATAGATTAGCAGGGGGCTTTCTTGGGGTAAAAATGGATATGAAGGCCAAGATGAGATCATCAATAAATTCATCAATGGTACAGCCTAGAACAGGTTATATCATAGTCATAATTGCCCCTTTCAAAAAAAATGGAAGAAACATATGAAGGGGCATCTTTGGGAATATGTTGCTCTTCTACAATGAAAATTTGGTACAATTGGGCCAATTTTGATGCACTCAACCTGGTGTACTAGTCTAACAAATCTCTAGTTGAGAGTGGGGTCAAGTTTGGACCTCGTTGTACTTGTAACATCTCATTGATTGATTCAGATATGATGGTAAACAAGAATTTCTGGTTAGGGGACATTATAGCTCTCTAGTTCGGAATGTAATAAGCATGGCACATATGGACAATTTTAGGAAAAATATGTACTTGGGGAACTGGTATTTGCGAAAATTAGAGTCCCAAAGGCCAATGTCATATCAATGGTTTAGGTATCTGTCTTTACTCAAACAATGAATTTTGAGGACCTCATATGCACTTGTGTCTCTGATTTGAAAATCCCTATCCGCCAAGGGGAGGTTGTCTAGGTCCAAATGGGGAGTTGTGATAGGTCTAACATCCATGACGACAAGGGCAGCCATAATTTAGTTCTTGTGGATTTAAATTTGACTTTCAAAGGTTTATTCATAGGTGTTGATAGAAACTTGAAGCTTTCAGAAGGGTTTGGGGACAAACTTTTAAATTTAAAGCAATTTCAATTAATTTTACTTAATTAAAGCACTTTAAGAGTGAAAGTTTTCAAATTTTGAAAGGTCGTCTAGTAATTCATTCACAAATACCTAGAGTTTAGGTGAATTTACTTCAAACTAGTGTTCTAGCCTATGGTAGAAGGTTGGAAAGGCTCTGAGAGCTTTGAAGGTGGTCATTGCAACTTCTTTGAGGACTGAAATGGGGTTAATTGGTAATTTTTAGGTTTGGAGGTGTTGCACTAGTTTGCAGAGGTTTCCAAAGAGCTTGAGAAAAAAAATATGAAAAAGGGATTCTCGGCATTTTTATTAAGCAACAGTCACTTTTTGGAGGGCAATTTTATGAATGAATAGTAGGTGGTTTATCGAGTTGAGCGGGGAGGTAGTTTCCCAGCCCATTGCACCGCTTTTATGGAGGAAGTGGTGTTTTGGAGGGGTCACCCGACCTACCTCTGCGCTTGACATGTACCATATGGGGTTGAAGGAAAAATTTCTTTATCATACAGGTAAAGGTCAGGCGTCAGGTGGATCTGATATGGATATGGACCGTTAGATGCGGGTGATGATGATCATACAGTAATTGGGTGAAGAAGGTGCACGAATGAAATGAACTGAGCTGTCAGGGGGGGCTAGGGCTTTAATCCTCAATGGTTTCAGATTTACTCAAAGTTAATAAGGGGATTAATTGATCGGGTGGGGTTTAATGACGAGATTAATGCAACATTACCGAAAACCGGTAACTTAAGCAAATTTTGTCGAGGGTTTGAAGTAGGGGGTCAACTATAGTTTATAATTAAGCTAAGGGTTGGGATATGTATATAGGAGATTTAATTAATATATGGGAAAATATATATTGGGATTGAAATAATTATATAAAAAATTAATATGAAATGTAATGAACGGAGTGAATATACCCCTAAGTAAAAAGGTAATGTTTGTGCATATGCTTTATACTTAGGAGAACATATTTTTTGTGGCTTTCTTGATTGAAAGGGATTTAATATGCAATTTCTTTGCTTTTCGTAGGGAAATGAAGTTTAACATTAGGAAAATGGGTTTTATTAGGGTAGCGAAGGTGGATGAATTTTATGAAGGGTATTCTTACACTTGATGTCCATAAATCATTAAGCAGAGGGCCCAGTCCCACCAAAGTTAGAGAAATGATCTAAGCGTCTTTGACTTGAAGGATTTAAAGTACTAGAACATACTTTTGGATAGGAAATTAGTAAGGGAAAAAATCAATGAGGAGGATTTAATCACATTAACTTGCAAACCTTTGTTTTTACTTCCATAATTGACCATACATATTGAAATATGTGTCAAAGAATGATGCATGTGTTTTGATCCAATCAACTTTATACTTCCAACAACCTTTCTTCTACTTACCCATTTACTTACCCCAAAAATTTTTCTTTATTTATTTAGGTACATTTAGGTTAGAAAACCCTTATCCTACCTTTTCCTTTATAAAACAAACTATCTACTTCTAACCTTTTGTCTTCCAAGGGCTCAGATTAAGCTTATAAGCTCCTTTTATTTCTCTACCTATCTACTGATCTGCCAAAATTAAACTGTTTGGTCAGATTTTATTCTCTAATTATAAACATAAAATTCAGAACATGATATAATCAAGATTAAATAGTTTGATTACCATGGATTTTGGCATGAATAACACACTTCACACAATCATTATTATGCATAAAAGTAAATATTAGTGGCATTTAGACTTGAACACTTTCATGGTCCCTTTTTGTTTTTGGGGTTCATATTTTTTCATTTTTTAACCTTCTCTTATTCTTTTTGTACTTTGATATTTCTTTTAGGACATACCCTGTTTACTTTTTTTTAAATTTCAATATGGAAAAAATTTGCAGACAACAAAGGTATGTATAATATTACAAGGCTTAACACTAGTCATTCAAAATTATGACTCTTATTGGTATAGGAGCCTAACAATGGCTCCACATAGGGCTGGCATCATCTGAAAAGATGTTAAGAACTAATGAAGATCAACGGTCTTTGACTTAAGATTGTGGTTACCTTGTAACTATGATTTTGTGATTTTTGTCTTTTTAATAACTATGATAGTTATATCTCCAATGTTCAGGGCCTTCTCTTTGGGCTTCAACTTCAAAGAGCACCAGCCAATGCAAACTAGACTTTGTAAATAAGGTATGTACAAATGGGAAATGGAAACTAGTAGCTTGGTTCAAAGTAATGTTTTAGCTTTCAACCATTCACTGGCCCACCTTCTGCATCTGTACCAGTAATTTCTCTCAATAAGAAAGCATTATTTCCTCTATAAGCATAAATGACATGGGGACATTTCCATATGAAATGAAATTTCCCATGTTTTCCTTTGTCTTCCCTCCTTGAATCCCACTTAAGCACTTTCTCAGCAATGTAGAGATATTTATCCTTGGTTCTCTTATCAAAACTATTTTTAATCTTTTCCTACACAACTTGAGACCTGAAATAGACCTCCTCTCTCCTTTGTTGTAGATGAATAGCTTGATTTATTTTTCTTTCGATACTATTTGGTTCAACCTGCAACTCTTGAAGTATGTGCATTACTGGTACTCCCAAAGAGGATGGAAAGACAACTTCCATCCTATAAACTAGGTCATAGGAGAAGCACCAATTAGTTTCTTAGTAGTCAATCTTTCTGCCCATAAGGCATTGACTAGCCTTTTATTCCAAGTTTTCTTATTGTCCTCTAGTAACTTCTTGATGATGTTTACTAGGCTTTTGTTTGAGGATTCTGCTAGTCCATTACCTTGAGGGTAATAGGTTGTGGAATGCCCAAGGGTGATATGGTATTTATTGTAGAAATCTATCATTCTTTTGGATTGAAAGGTTCTTGCATTATCAATAATGAGCTTAGTTGGACATCCAAATCTTGATAGAATATTAGTTTCAAGGAAGTTTATGATAGCAAAATCTGTGGCTTGCCTTGAAGGTATGGCCTCTATCCATTTTTTGATGTAGTATGTGGCTATGAGGATCCATTTGTGTTGGGCAGAAGGGGGTGAGTGAATTTCACCAATGAAGTCTAAACCCCATTGTTGAAAAGGGATTGGCTTGAGGGGTAAAGGTAAGAGCTTTTTCTTCCCCTAAAAAAAATGGTATTTGTGATAGGAGGTCACATATTTTTTGACATCAACAAACAAGGTAGGCTAGTAGAAACCAACTCTAACGATTTTATCTGTAGTGGCTTTCTAGTAAAAGTGTCCTCCATAGTCACCTGCATGAAATTCCTCCAAAACTTTTTAAGATTCTTCTTTTAATAAGGAATTGAGAAGAATACCTTCATGATCTCTCCAAAATAGAGCATTGTCTAATATACAAAATTTCAAGGATTTCATCTTCAAAAACATGCTTTTAATCATAGATAATTCAGGTGGAGCTTGTAAATTAAGTAAAACATAAATAATATCAACATACCAAGGTTATTCAATAAATGCTTGGCCAATTAGTGGAGTCACCATCTCTTCATTATATATTGTTGTAATAAAGTTTATATCCAAGGCCTAACAGTTTTATTCAACCATGAGCTTGGCTAAACCTTGGTGCTTGATTAACTTAATAGGTTTGATTTTTATATCATACTCTAAAATAGTAGCAATCCACTTTCCCCTCTTTCCATCAGGACCATCCTAAGTTAGAATGTCTTTAACTACTAAATTAGAAACATAGGCTACTATATGAGAATATAAGATGTATACTCTAAAGCCCTTAATTGCTTTGATTAAAGCCAAGGATTTTTTTTCCATTATATTATATTTCAAGGTGGCATCTCTCAGGGCTTTGTTGAAGAAAGAAATGGGTTGTTCATAGCCTTGGTGTTTTTTCTGCAATAGATGACAACAATTGTGTGCTCAGAAGCAAAGGGAAACAATATGAAATCTCTATAAAATTTAGGACAAATTAAGATAGGTGTTTTAGTCAAGGCTAGTTTAATGTCATTCAAAGGATTTTTTAGCCTCAATAGTCCATTTTATGGTGGAGTCCTTTTTCAGCATGTTGTTTAGTTATCTAACTAACTCTGCTAGATTAGATAGAAATCTTCTAAGAATTTATTTTTTTCCTAAGAAATCTTGTAACTACTTAACTTTCCTAGGGTGTTTTATTTGCAGGATGGCTTCTATTCTAGCAGGGTCTATCCTTATACCATATTTTGAAATTATGTGACCTAACAAATTTCCTTCTTCTAACCCAAACAAGGACATTTTGGGGTTTAAGGAGACTCCAAATCTTTTGCATGTAATAAAAACTTGCCTTAGATGATCCAAATATTGATTGTCAAATTTTGAAAATACAGTAATATCATATAGATATATCACAAGGAAATAATGAATTTATTTTTCAAAGGCTATATCCATAGCCCTCTAGAAAGTGGCTCCTGCATTCATTAGCCCAAAAGGCATTTTCACATACATAAATGTTCCCCATGGGGTGGTAAAGGTAGTTTTGTGTTGGTCATCTGGATGAACCAAGATTTGATTGTAACCAGGAAACCTATCCAACAATGAGATTATGGTTAATCCAACTACTCTCTATAAAATGTGGTCCATTTTGAGGAGAGGGTAATTGTCTTTTAGTGACACTTTGTTGAGGTTTCTGAGATCCACATAAAATTTGATCTCACCAGTTTTCTTTCTAGTTGGAACCATGTTTGAGACCCAATCAGAAAATCTAATTGGTGTAATTATTCTGGCATCATATATCCTCTGAATTTCTTTTTCAATTGTAGGTAATAAGTCAGAATTAATCCTTCTAAGTTGTTGTTTGAAAGGATTTTTATTTTCTTAAATAGGAATTGTATGCTGGATGATGTTGGTGTCATAGGATTTGAAGTCCTCATAAATCCAAGAAAAGACATCCCAAAATTCTTTCATCAACTCAATGTATTTCAATTTTTCAGTTGGGGTAGTGCTTTTGAAGGTTTGATCAGTTTAGGATTTTCATGGGTTCCTATATTACATTCCTCTATATTAGACATTAAAGGTTCCATTTTAGGTTTCCTAGGAACATCATTTGTATCAAATAAATCTTCCAGAGGGGTTAATGCCTTTGGTAAGAAGTTATCTTTGAGATTAATTACTTTGGTTTCTTCATTAATTATTTCATCAATCTCAATTCGCTCTAAGTTATCTACATCTAATTTGGTAAATTTAGTTGGGTTAAGTATGTCTATTTGATCACCTTCTATCAATTTTTTTTTCTATCTCATCCTTAGTGTCAGGATCTGTTGATGTATCAGTATCTATATTGTTATTGGTAAACTCTTCTTCTGAAATTAAAAAGTTAATTATATGTTTATCATCAGAAAATATTTGACAATTCTTCAAATTGTCTGGAATTTGAGGTTTATGCCTAACTTCAGCAGTGTACTAATGGTTGGGTTGGAAGGGTAATTTACAACTATGGGCTTGCATGTTATGTTTTCTAGGAGTTACTGCAAGCCTTGATTCTCGGAAATTTTTAAGTATTTATATGATAGTTCCCCTATAATAACTTAATCTGGGGTCCTTTTTCATATATACACCATTAATCTATTTTAGAATTAGTTCAGAGTCTCCCATGATAGAAACTCTTTAAGCTCCTAGATTCCTAACTAGCTTAAGACCTAAAATTAATGCTTCATGTTCAACCATATTATTGGTACATTTAAAATTCAATCTATATGCATGGCCTTTTGAGTAATCATTTTCCAAATTATATATCCACACTGCTACTCCTTCTCCTAACTTATTGACTGATCCATCAAAATCTAAATGTCATAACATCTCATGATCTATACTTACATTATCTGGTTCAACAAACTTTTCATCATATATAGAAATTTGACTATCTTGTTCATTGAATAGTTATGTAGTCTGGTTTGTTTAATTTGGTGTAGAAATTGCAATTTCTTTTGGTTCTGTATTAATACTGTGTGAAATTTTTTCTTGTGTTTGATCAACATTATATAGGATAAAAGAATTGATATCTAAGTGTATGGAGTATATACGAATGTTTTGAGGCCAATCCTAGCTACTTACCATATATTTCATTAAGGTTTCTCGGTATAGTTTCTTTGGTTCTCCGAAAATAGAGATTGTTGCATATGACATATCTAGTTATAAGTATCCTTGAAGTTTGGCTCGCCATGATCTAGCTAATAGCATGCTATACTTTGGTGGGATTTCAATGACTACAATATCTATAAGGATTCTTTTAGCAGGATATTGGACTAAAGTGACACACAAGTCCTTAATCAATCATAGATACTTTACCTCATTGGAGTCAAATGAGAATAAATCTTTATAAGGCGTTGTAATGTCTAGGTTTTATTTCTCCATCACTGATTTGAGCATTAAGTTGTAAGAGGCCCCAAAATCCAGAATTACATTGTGTAGAATTTTGTCATGGACACTATGGCTAATGTAAAAACGTCGAACTCCTCCTTATAATGGTTTTCCATTAACATCTAGACGAAATATGAGTTCTCGTTAGTCATCAAATAAGTTGACTGAATTCTCATTTTCAGCGATGTTTAAGAACTGGGTTATCTGTGATTTATAAGTTTCATTCTTGATTAGCTTTGTTAAAGGAACATAAATATTTACCTTTTCTATCTTTGCTCCCAAATTGAATGGCAAAGAGACTTTTTCTATTTGAAGGTTTTGAATTTTTGTAGCAGACGTTTGAGTAGGGTTGTCTTCGTTTCCTTTTATTGGGGACCTCCTTATGTGGATTTTCAAATCTGATGTTTTGAGCTTTGTCCACTGGTTCCATAGGTGGAATTGAAGTGGATGGTTGATTAGAAGAAGGTTAATCAGAGGTTATGTCTACAATTGCGGGGCTACAACATTTTGGGATTTCCCTAGGGAGATTTTGGAGGAATTTTGAAACAACGGCTTCTTTTATTTTCTTGGGTGGATTTTGTACTGTCTTCTTAGTTTGGTCAGGTACATCAACATTCTTTTTTATTCTTAGGTTATATTATTTATTAATTTCAAATGTGGCAGAATCATATCCTTTTTGAAATCAAATGATTACCCAGACTGTAATTGTAATTGCTACAACATATACAGTTCCTGCTCATCTTGCGTTAGAAAAACAATGTCCTCATCATTTATTCCCA
Source organism: Pinus taeda (assembly GCA_000404065.3). NCBI lineage: Eukaryota > Viridiplantae > Streptophyta > Pinopsida > Pinales > Pinaceae > Pinus > Pinus taeda. The sequence goes on from APFE031199745.1 coordinate 60,442, forward strand.
TTAGGTTAATTTGTGTATCTTGTTCTGGATATTCTAGATGAGATTTCACCACACAATTTTCTTGAAAAGGAGGCCTAATGTTCTGATTTGGCCCATTTTTCCCAATGTTTTGGTTTTTTTCTAAAATTTGGGTTTCTAAATAGAGGTGCTTGTTGGTTATACCATTGCAGTTTCCTTTGTATGTTCTCTATTCTATCCATTAGTCTTTCCATACTTTTCCCTAAACTATCCATTTTAATTTCATATGGTGAAGTTTCATCCTTTGCAGTTCCTCTCCTTCCATTTCTAACTCTAGCCCTTTTAGCTAATGAATTAGATTCTACACTAACTTCTACACTTTGCATTTCTTCTAATGTTGGGGGGTTTCTTTCCCTAAGTTGGTGTTCCATATCTGTGTCAAAACCATTAGGGAACTTTATTAATGCTAAGTTAGGTGGGGGTCTAAGGTTAAATAGGATTGCATTATATATTATTGAATTTAGTGCAATAACCTTAAATAGTTTCATTAGCCCCCCTTTTAATATTCTCATATTTTGAAAGGATTTGTAGGGGATTCTTTTTCTTTTCCCATCTGTTCAAAACTTGTTGGCAAAACATATCTAAGCTATGAATACTAATAGCATGCAATGCTCTAAACCATTTCCTAACATCACCAGCTAAAGACCGGGCAAACAATCTCGTTTGAGCATTATCTGTGTCAATTTCATGCAACTCAAAGTAATCTATCATCTAGCTGACATGTTTTTATATAGTGTAATGTCCTGTGCCATCAAATTGAAAAATTTTACTTTCGTAGTCTGCTGGCATAGGAGCCAAGGCCAGATTAAAGTTTAAGGGATCATATATGGCTGCCATGGTTGTAATTTGTGATAGGTTGAGATGTGGAGTTGAGGCACTTGTAGATGATGCAGTAGTAGATGAAGAACCAGGACTAGTAGATGATGAATGAGTAACAATAAGTTGGTGAGGGGGTGTAGATATAAATGGTGGTGAAGAATAGACTTCAGAAGGTATTATTGTTGAAGTCGAAGGGAACAATGGTGAATTCAAAGTAATGATAAATTGTTCAGAAAGCTCAGGGTTCATGGCAGTATTAATGGATGATTGTGGATATTTCATAATGTATTCATCAACTGATTTGTTGGCCTATTGAATTTCAAGGTTTGCAATAAAATTAGGATCTAGAACAGTTTCATCGACTGCATTTTCAGATTTTGTTCTAAATAATGAAAGATCAAATGGCACATCAAAGGAAGCTCTTCTAAAAATAGCCAGTCATGAGGACATGAATTAACTTTAACTAATGATGTTTGGCTAACCAAACTTTCTTCTTTTTCATATGTTCTTGAAATTAGGCTGGTATTATCAACTGCTGGAGCAGGATTTGGATCTAGATTAGTCATAGTAAAATGGGTCTTCCTAGAAGCTGGAATTTAAAAAATTTTAATTGTTTTTCTGAGATTTTTTCAAAATAACTTCTAACAAATGACTTTAAGAGGCTCAGAATGTAGATTTAGAATTTCCTTAAAGCTTTATTAGGACTGAGCATTCAATAGTCAATATGGTTGCCACTATGTTATCACCCAAAAATTTCTCAATAAGTTATTAAAAGAATAAAAATGACCAAGGTAACCGCAAAGCAACTTTGCAGCATAGGCTCTAGCCATCCTAGGCTCAAAGAGGGATCTCTCTATATGATTTAGCATTATTTTCTTGGATTTCAGGCTAGCTATGAATGTTTTGGGGGTTTTTTATTTATATTTAAGATTGGTTGGTGGGATCCTTGAAACATATGGATACAATGATGTCTTTAGACCATTGGGCTATGGAGTCAATAGAAGGGTAGTAGAATTGGATCAACTCACTAAAGGGAATATTCAAAGGGAAAGCTAGCAGAGTAAAGTGCATATCTCTGGAACAAGGGGTGAAATGGTTTTAATCAAGATGAGAGAGAAATTAAGTATTCTTAGACCAAGATATGAATGAGGAATAGAGGGGAATCAAAAACAAAGGGAAATCAAGAATCCTTTGATCTGGATTAGCAACAAACAACCTAAACTAAGGAGCAACTAAGAATTCCTCAACTTAGATACTAGTAAAAAACATTTATATGCATAACTGTTAAAACAGAGTGTAATTAAACAAATTTTGAGATATTGTTCCAATTAGCATTCAGATTTAGAAATACATTAAATATTGTGGAAAAACTATAAGAAATATAACGATAACATATGAAAATACTTGTCTACACTTCGCTCAACACATGAATCGTGTCAAATATATTTTCTTTATTCATCAATCGAGCTTGTTGGCTCAGTCAATGATACAACAACTTTATAGTCTTTTTGATCGAAATTCTATAGAAATGTCTAAGAATCCACACCTACATACTTTGAATTGTGAAGCATTTATATAAAAATTATTACAAAATATCTCAAACTAATTTGAGGTTTAATCTAGGAAATAAAAATATATTCTTGCAAGAAGATAGAAACACCTATTGAACTGCTTTCATGTTGTCCCTTTTTATTTTGGTACTTCTGGCCTTTATACTTTGATTTTAGCCCTTTATATTTCTTTGTTGTTTGATCTTTTACACTGAAAATTTCATCTACTTTAGGATCTCATCTGTTACACTGACACTGATACTCTTTGACTCTTCTGATTTGACTTCATCTTTTTACCTCGTTGTTTTACTTTTACTATACTTTAACCTTCTTTCTGTATATTTCTCATAGTAAATCAATCAATTCTCCCATGTTTTAGCATCAAGTAATTGGAGCTTAAGCATCCTCTTATATATTTTATCACCCTTGGTGTAGTTGGAAAAGGGAGGCTTATTGAAAAACAAGTGTTTTACCTCATGCTGTAGGTAAAACATGTTTTTGAATGTTTGATAAAGTACTTTGCCTATTGGAAATGCCTTTACTGATGACGTACTGACCTATTCTTTTGCTAGCTCTTTGATTTTGTTGTTGTAATCCTGGTGTGTCATGAGCTTGTCATTTATTACTAAGGGACTGGGTAACCCTTTCCCTCTCAAAATTAGAAACTTAGCCATAAATCTATCAATGGCTAGCTGCATATTCTGGCACTTGTCCTCCAATATTAGCATTACGTTTCTTTTGGAGAGGACCTTTCTTACCTCCAAAATTTTTTCTATTATGTCCTCTATATCCTCTTCCTGAAGCTCATACTTTTTTCACTATTAAGGAATTCGATGATTCTAGTGGCATCTTTGGCATCTCTCCTAATTCTTCTTTTACCTATTGGATAGCTTCTATAGCCATCTTTATTAAATCTATCTGCTCAAAAATCACCTGAATAGATGACCAAATATCATTGACAAAGTCAATGATATTGGCCCACAATAGTTCCTTAGCTTGCCCAAGGGGTTTGTTTGGTGTTAGGTCTTTCTCCATGGCTTTCAATCTCTCATTCATCCTGTCATCTTTCTGCACTTCTTCCTTGTGCATCATTTTGGCAAGCTTGTAATCATTTTCCAATCTTGTCACCTTTTCTTTTAGCTTATTCATCTCTATTTCCGGTATGGACATCTCTTCCATAGATTTAACTAACTTTGCTACTTCTTCACCTGATGTCCCTACTACTGATGTAGACTCTATTGAAACTAGTTGTGTTGTGGCCATAGGAGCTATGGGAGCCAATGAGGCAGACAATGTGGAAGGAACAACAATTGAGACTATTGGGATGACATTCACTGAGGATGTGGAAATATTAGTCTGGTTAAATTGGATTAAACTATCTAATTCCTTCTTTGTCTCCTGTAATTGATCACTTAATTTTAGGACTAAGTCCGTCAATTCTTCATGTATGGTTTGGTTTTCCAAGACTTCCTTTGTCTGGGGATGCTACAACTAAGGTATCTTCAATTTATTTTTCAGTGCTATAATGTCATCATTCTTTTCCTTAATTAGTTGCTTAGTGGCTTTGATATCTTTGGGATCATGTCCCAATTCAATCACTAAGTCCTTTAGAGACTTAGTTTTGGTGTCTTTGGCCTGTCAGGAGGCCTCTTCCAATTGGTACTAGGCTAAAATGTTGGTCAATCAATTCTTCAATTGATGGGTAGCTATGCCTTTCCTAGTAAGGGTGGAGTAAATCTCTCCATCCTATTTGAGGAATTCAATTTGGTCAATTGGATGAATATAGCTTGCCACTACCTAAAAATCATTTTTCTTGTAATGTGTTGATGTCCTTGGTGGTTGCACAGATGTCTTTATGAAAAACATTTTCATATTTCCTTCCTGGATGTCAAAAGCTAACATCAACTAGGTTTAATTGGTAGGTGTAATATTGAGATACTGTGCATAATATTGTGCATTTAGTTTCTCATTTCTCATCTTGATTTCTTTAAACCCGTCCTTAGTATCCTTATCTTTATTAGTAGGCCTACCAAATGAGGAAACTTCTACATTGAACTGTCTTTCCAAAATTTGAGTTTGTGAAGTAGATGGCTCCTGTGTTTCTCCAAATGGAATTGTGCCCCTGTTCATGTTAAACACAGTATTAGTCACTGTTGCTAAGATTTCTATGTCTTCTTGTTCTGAAACATGATTGAGCCTTGGCCTTTTGCTTTGGTTGGCTTCATACTACATATTTGATGTTTCCATACCTGAACTAGAGGCTCCCTCTCTATTCCTTTCGGGATTCTTTTCCTCATTTTGTGGGGTCTGTAAAAGACTAGGGGTACTCATGGTCTCTTCTTGCTATGGTACATGCAGGAATGAGATTTCATTAAGATATCTCTTTAAATCAATTGAGGTATTTTCAACATCTACCTTTGTACTATCCCTGTCTATGAGAGTATTCTCCAGCCACTCATATTGATTGGTATATCTTTCTATCGATGGTATGGTGTGATGAATGTAAGGCCCCAATTTGACCTTTTTTCTATGTTTGGTCATAAACCCTTGACAGCCATATCTCCACATAAAACTATTTTGGAACTTCATTTGTTGCAGAATCAGATCTTCTTCTTGCCCTTCTTCTCTAGAATTACAAATGAAAAGGCCTCATTCATTTTTTACTTTAAACTAGGTTCTTTTCTTCGCTTAGACAAATTTGACTTCATCAGAATTCATTATCTGCCTATAATAATCTAGAGAAAATAGCCTCATGGGTAAGTATTTTGGGAGTTTGTATGGGGCTAGCTCGCAACCATATACTCTTATTTCAGTGTGGTCTTGGTAAAGGTACCAATTTCCCACCTTAATTTTCTTGGAAAATTGGAGGACTCTTTTAATATCTTGACTTATTCTAGGTGGATAACTTTCTGTCAGCATCGTCATGACTGGATGGGCAAAAGAGTTAATGAAGGCTATATAGGTGTATGGTGAGGAATACTTGTGGAACAATGGTGTTCAAAATATGACAGAACTGGGTTGGCCTCTAGTATCAAGCTTCTAGAGGGTGAAAGGAAATTTGTCTGACTGATAATACAAAAACATATGGTGTAGTAGAAATGAGTATTTGAATACTCTCTCATTGTGCATTCTAGTAAACAATTCATTCATCCTCTCAGTTATGAACTAGAAATAATTGTATAGAGTAGCAGGAGGCTTTCCTGGGCTGAAAATGGACATGAAGGCCAAGATGAGATCATGAACAAATTCATTAGTGGTATAGCCCAAAACACATGATATCATAGTCACAATATGCTTTCCCCTTTCAGAGGAAATGGCAAAAACATATGGAGGGGCATCTTTGGGAATATGTTGCTCTTCTACAATGAAAGTTTCTAACAATTAGGCTAGTTTTGATGGAATCAACTTGCTGTACTGGTCTAACAAATCTCCAATTGAGAGTCGGGTCAAGTTTGGACCTCGTTGCACTTGTAACATCCCATTGATTGATTCAGTTGTGACGGTAAATATGACTTTCTGGTTAGTGGACAATGTAGCTCTCTAGTTGGGAATGTAACAAGCATGGCACATATGGACAATTTCGTGATAAACATGTACATGGGGAAATTGGTATTTGGGAAAATTGGAGTCCAAAAGGCCTATTTCATCTGAATGGTTTAGCTATCTATCTTTTCTCAAACAACAAATTTTGAGCAGGACATCATATGCACTTGTGTCTTTGATTTGAAAATCCTTGTCTACCATGGGGAGGTAGTCTAGGTCCAAATGAGGAGTTTTGATAGGTATGCATGCATGCTGATAGGGGCGGCCGTAATTTAGTTCTTGTGGATTTTAATTTGGCTTTCACAGGTTTATTCAGAGGCTTTGATGGAAGCTAGAAGCTTTCAAAAGGGTTTGGGCACAAACTTTATATTAAAAGTAATTTCGATTAATTTTACTTAATTAAAGCACTTTAAGAGTAACGTTTTCAAATTTTGAAAGGGCATCTAGTAAATCATTAACAAATACCTGGATTTTAGGTGAATTGACTTCAAACTAGTGTTCTAGATGACAACGAATGTTTAGAAGGGCTTTGAGAGCTTTGAAGGTTGTCTCTCTAGCTTCTTTAAGGACTGAAATGGGGTTAATTGGTAATTTTTAGGTTTGTAGGTGTCGCATTGGTTTGTAGAGGTTTCCAAAGAGATCGAGCGGAAAAGGATGAAAAAGGGCTTCTTAGCCTTTTTACTAAGAAATGGTCACCTTTTGGCAGGCAATTTTATGAATGAATAGTAGATGGTTTATCGGGTTGAGTGGGGAGGCAGTTTCCCAGGCCATCGCACTACTTTTATGGAGGGAGTGGCATTTTGGAGGGGTCACCTGATCTACCTCTATGCTTGACATGTAGCATATGGGGTTTGGGGAAAAACCACTTTATCAGATGGGTAAACATCGGGTGTCAAGCGGATCCAATATGGATATGGACCGTTAGATGCGGGCAAATGATGATCGGATGGTAGTTGGGTGGAGAAGGTGCACGGATGAAATGAACTAAGGTGTCAATGGCGGTCCAAGGCTTTAATCCTCAATGGTTTTGGATTATTTCAAAGTTAATGAGGGGATTAATTTATCATGCAGCGTTTAATGATGGGATTAACTCAACATACTCGAAAACTTGTAATATAAGCAAATTTTTTCAGGGGTATGAAGTAGGGGGTCCACTATAGTTTATAATTAAACTAAGGGTTGGGATATTTATATCAGGGATTTAATTAATATACGGGAAAAGGTATAACAGGATTAGCATAATTCTATGAAAAATTAACATGAAATGTGACGAGCGGAGTGGATATAGCCCTATATAAAAAGGTAATATTTGTGCATACACATTATACATAGCATAAAATATTGTTTGTGGGTTTTTCGAATGAAAGGGATTTAACATGGATTTGCTTTACCCTCCATAGGCGAATGAAGTTTAACCTTAGGAAAAGTGGTTTTATTAGGGTATTGAAAGGGGATGACTTCTATGAAGGGGATTCTAACACTTGGTGTCCATAACTCATTAAGATGAGAGTCTGGACCCACCAATACATGCATAATACATAACCTCCTCTACGTTGATCATCAATTTACAGAAGCATAAACAATAACATGCGCACATAGAAGCATCAATCACACATATCAACATAGTGTTTTCCAGGGGAAATCATCTCACTAAAAACCCCAACTATCTGTATATTATATTGATTGAGAACATGTAACAATACTTAGTACAATACTCTTCACAAGTATCCAGCACTATCTCCACCCGTTACACACAATACAGCTCAGATCTGATCTCCAAATCTACCCTGCTGCTTGCCTGCCTCCACTGCACACTCATGCATGAGAATGAATGATAATGGCTCAAGAAAACTCGTATTTACTTGGCAAAATCACGTGAGCACAAGCTAAAATTTCCCCTTGGCCTCATTGGCATTTCTTAATCCATTGCATGTGTAAATCTCATGCACAACTGATAGTCACAACTCACCCTTTCACTTACCTCTAACACTTGTCTCCACTGAACTCTCCATGCACTGAGTTAACTGATGTATTATTCAGTTGCATTATGAGTTAATAATTAGTGAATTAATTAATAACTAATTCACACAACTCATCACTTATTCTATTGGCCAGTTAGACTAAATACAACTAGTTCAACTAAGTCAAACTGAGCACAACTCCATTAACTGCTCATCCAACTCCATAGAACTCAACCACTTGAGTTCTAACTGAAGTCTTTCATGCAATAGCTCAGTCAACCCATAGGTAACCACATGATTCCTTCAGGCAGTTGCATGTGCCACATCTGTAGCTCCAACTGAAGTGCTCCAAGTCAATAAGATAAAGTTTAGAGTCCAAATATTACTAAGGGCTAATAATATTTGATTGTTTCTATTTTTACCTAACAGTCTAAAAATAGACTTGGATCACACCACTGTGATCCAAAAAGAAGTCCATCTATTTTTCCCAACATGACCAATCATCCATAAACAGCATGCTGCAACTCATAGACCATGATCCATATGTCTAAAAATAGACAGAGTCTAAAAATAGACTTTCCACCAAAACTTGCCTGTGAGACCACTTAGTGAAGGTGACTCCTTTCCACTAAGCTCCATCATCTTGTTGCATTCTCAAAAAGAATTTATTGTTGCACACTTTTCAACAGTTGCTTTACCCTCCATAGGCAAATGAAGTTTAACCTTACAAAAAGTGGTTTTATTAGGGTATTGAAGGGGGATGACTTTTATGAAGGGGATTCTAACACTTGATGTCCATAAGTCATTAAGATGAGGGTCTGGTCCTACCAAAAGTTAGATAAATGCTCTAAGCCTCTTTGAATTGAAGGATTTAAAGTACTAGAACATACTTGTGGACAGGAAATTGGTAAGTAAGGGGAAAAATGAATTAGGGGGAGTTAATCACATTAACTTGCAAACCTTTGTTTTTTCTTCCATAATTGATTATACATATTGAAATATGTGTCTAAGAATGATGCATGTGTTTTGATCCAATCAAATTTATACTTCATAAACATCTCTTCTACTTACCCATTTACTTACCCTAACATTTTTTCTTCATTTATTTAGGTGCATTTAGGTTTACAAACCCTTATCTTACCTTTTCTTTTATAAAGAAAACTCTCTACTTCTAGCCTTATGTCTTCCAATGGCTCATATTAAGCTTATGAGATCCTTTTATTTCTCTACCTATCTACTGATCTGCCAGGTTTAGACTAGTTGGTTAGATTTTATTCTCTAATTATAAACAAAAAATTCAAAGAATGATATAGTCAAGGTTAAATAGTTTGATTATCATGGATTGTGGCATGAATAACAAGCTACATACAATCCTTATTTTTGATAAAAGTAAATAGTAGTGGCATTTAGACTTGCACACTTTCATGGTCTCTTTTGGTTTTTAGGGTTCATATATTTTCATTTTTTGACCTTCTCTTATTATTTTTGTCCTTTGATATTTATTTTACGACATACCCTATTTACATTTTTTAATTTTTAATATGGAAAACATTTGCAAAAAGCAAAGGTATGTACAATATTACAAAGCTTAACCTTAGTCATTCAAAATTATGACTCCTATTGGTATAGGAACCTAACCTTCATGCAGAAGAACATGTTTTTTTGTCCATATTGTTCCTTCTATTGGAAGTCCAGCAAATTCATCTACGATTGCTTTAGAGACCGTTATGTTCCTACCTGTCACCATGGTGTGGCCATTCTGTAAATTCTATAGAAATTCAAGTGTCATCTCCTCATGAAATCCCTGTAATTTCGTCAAGTATTGTAACTAACCAGCACACTCAATAATCGCACGAGCCTAATCTGATACCATGAACACGATGGGTTCATTTCGAATGGATTTTCCTCCCATGGCTTTTGTTCTTCTATGATTGATTCACTTGCATGGACATTTCTCACACTTTGACAGTTTGAAATAGCAACAGATAATGTTAAAGCTATTGACAAGAAATGACATTGTTCTGAGAATTAATATGACAGACAATTAAGTTATTTGTCTCTTCAACAATATTTGGCACATGATCATAATCAATTCGCATGCTATCGATAATGGTTTCCTTCTTTCCTCCAATAATAAATTGTTTGATAATTATTACACACATGCAATCATCATGTTGTCCTTTAACTGAAATCGGTTTAATAATCATCACATAATTGTCCATAAATTCTCACACATGTTGTTCATATGTAGGCCATCCCCCCTCCAATCAAGAAAGGGCATCGACGCTCACCAAGCATGAGAAATAAAAGGGGAAATTATTGGTAAATCATAAATGCAGGCAACCAATCAATAAAATAAGCATAATATATGACAACGACAGTCAAAACAGTCCATGCAAAAATATTTGAAATTCTCATAAAATGAAACAAATATTTATACCATTATGTCAATAGAATTTTACCTTAGGTGGAAAAGTGGCAAACACATGGCCGATGATAAATATTAATGACTGGAAGTAATTTGACTAGATGAATATGATATAATGGATAAAATATATAAGTTACCATGCATGTTGGCTTTTAGGAATGCTATTCAAATGGAAATTTTTCTTTAGAAATGAATCCATATGTCGTAATAAAATAGAGAGAATTTGGCAGTGTCACATAGTACTTCAATACCACAAGTACAACCATTGCTACTGGCAGGAATTCATAGCCTCCAAAGGGTCATTTTTCAACCCCATAAATGAGCCAGAGTCCTTTTATTATTTATATGATTCCCCCTTTAGATTTGCTATAAAGGGACCACTATGCTAGCATGGTAACCAAATAATCATAGTGTCATTCACCAATATATAACAAAGTGATCAAGCTCGCTCATGATGAGATGCCCTGTGCTTCTAACAATTTCATTATCAAGAAGGTTATTACCTTGGTGTGGTGGCCATAATGGAATGTCACCATTTACATCCTTATGATCATGGTAGGTTGGCTCGTGCTAAGAACCCCTACCCTCTTTAAAACAATATTTGTTTTATTTTCATATTTTGATTATTTTATTGTAAAGAGGGAGGTTCATCTACTCCTCAAGAGTTAGGGATGGCCTAATAAGTAAAAAAAATGCCAATTAACGTTATTATTTTACCCCCATATCATCATATCAAAGCGATTTATCCATTTGAAAGTGTAAAAGATAAGACAACATGGTATTAGAATAATATATCATTTTATGAAGTGTCCAAAGGGAAGATGTTCAACCAGTCATTATAGAGATGCACCATGTCAACTTTTGAATAAAGATGACCATCCAAAAGGTTTCATAGGTCATAATGGTGTTAACATTATTTTTTTATTTACCTTGGGCACATATCCAACCAGATGGTTTTTTATTCAAAACTTAAAAGAGAAAGAAAATGGAAAAAAGAGTGACTGATGATAAAATAACAAAAAGAAATCACAGTTATTCACTCTACTGATTGATGAAAAAACACACAAAAAGGAAAATTAGATTTGTTTAATTGATTGAACAACAATCGTTCAACCGATTGAACAACATACACTCAAAAAAAAATTAGTGTTGTTCAATTGATTGAACAACAAAACATGCAAAAAGTGTTCTTCAATCAATTGAACAACAAAACACACAAAATGTGATGTTCAATTGATTCAACATCAATCATTCAAACAATTGAACAAAAAAATACACGCAAACAAATTAGTGATGTTCAGTTGATTGAACAACAATCATTCAATCGATTGAATGACAAAACATACACAAACAAATAAGTGGTGTTCAATTGAGTGAACAACCATCATACAATCGATTGAACAAAAAAACATACACAAACAAATAAGTGCTATTCAATTGATTGAACAACAATCATTCAAACAATTGAACAAAAATCATTTAATAGATTGAACAATCGTTCAATCAGTTGAATGGAAAAACATGCAAAAGTAAGTGTTATTCAATTGACTGAACAACAACTGTTCAATCGATTGAATAGAAAAACACACAAAGTGTTGTTCAATTGATTAAACAACACTCGTTCCAATGATTGAATAGCAATCATTCAATCGATTGAACAATCATTCAATCGATTAAATGGTAAAACACAATAATTTAAGTGCTATTCAATTGATTGAGCAACAATTGTTCAAGCGATTGAACAACAAAACACATAAAGTGTTGTTCAATGGATTGAACAAAAATCATTCAAACGATTGAAAAACAAAGCACAAAAAGTGTTGTTCAATTGATTGAACAACAACCATTCAAACGATTGAAAAGTAGACACAAAAAGTGATATTCAGTGGATTGAAGAAAAATCATTCAATCAATTGAACAACAAAACACACACAGAAATAAGTGTTGTTCAATTGATCGAACAACAATATTTCAATTGATTGAACAACAACACACTCAAAATTAAGTGATGTTCAATTGATTGCACATCAATCATTCGATCGATTGAACAACAACACACAAAAATAAGTGTTGCTCAATTGATTGAACAACAATCATTCAATTAATTGAACAACACTTATTAAACACACCCAAAGACAAGAGAAATCCTCATATTTACATGGTGATGCCTAACTAGATTGCAATCAACCATAAAATAATATATACATCATTCGCAACTAAAGAAAGATACAATTTTATGAGAGCAAAGTTGTCGGGTCATTCATCCCTGTAGCTAAAATTTGCATGGTGGGGTCATCACATACCTGTTGACAAAAACACTCCTTGGTGAGTGATTTGTGATAAATACACACCCGATGCTCATTCATCTTGAAAGAATGGCCAAAATTGTCAATGGTAGTCAAAGTGATAGTACCATTGTTATGTACTTCTTGAATTTCATAAAGGCCAAGCCACCTTGTCTATAACTTGCCTAGAAGGTATTGGAATCTAAAGTCATAGAGAAGTGCCCAATCTCCTTTTTGAAATGTCTTCCTTTTAATAAGACTATCATGCCACTTCGCTCTTTTCTACTGAATAATTGTGATGCATTGTAGAGCAAGTAGTCAAGCCTCGTCTAATTAATTTATTTGTTGAAGTTGCTTGGTTTGGGCTTCTATTAGATCTAATCCCACTTCCTAAGCTTTTATTAGAGTATTTATTTCAAATTCAATAGGAAAGATAGGTTCTTTTCCAAATAGAAGTTGCTATAAAGAATATCTAGTAGTATTTTTCCAAGTTGTGCCATAGATCCACAACACCTCTAGGAGTCTAGCGACCTAGTCCTATTAGTATGTTGAGATTGTCTTGGTCAGAATTACTTCACTGACCTTATTGGTGCTTTCAACCTATCCGTTCACCTACGAGTGATACATGGAAGTGACTCTATGTGTAACTTAGTGTTTGCTTAGAGTGGTTATAATCTTGTGTCATACAAATTACCCTCCTCCATTCATTATCACTTCTCGAGGTAAACCATACTGCATAAATAGTCCAAAAAGGAAATTAATTACAACTTCTTTTGTAGCTACTTCAAAATCTATTATTTCTATCCACTTCGTTAAATAATATGTGGAAACCAGTATATAGGCCTTTTGGTTTGATGGAGGATGAAATGGGCCAACAAAATCTAATTCCCATAATTCAAAGGGTTTTATTGCTAGTTGGGGATGTAGTGGCATTTCATCATATTGACCAGGTCGGCCCATCCTTTGGTAGCTATAACAAGCATGGGCATATTTCTTATCATATTTAAAAATAGTGGGCCAATAATAGCCCATATGTAGTACCTTATGCCCTTTCCTATCATCTGCGAAGTGTCTTGTACACGGCTCATATTAGAAATCCTTCAGGATATCATAAATCACATCCTTAGGAATGCATTTGTGTATACACATATCAGACCCTATGTCAAAAAGGTATCTGCCAATCAAAGAGAATCGGGCGCTGCGTGGGACAATCTATTTCCTTTCCCCTCCTGTCAAGTGCCTATGGAACTTTCGTACTACCAGATAGTTTGCTATATTTGCATAACACGGAATTTTACTTGCTATGAAAAAGAAATGTTCATCTCGAAATTGGTCATCCACCATGAATGGATCACTTATCTTCTGAACTTGAGACAAAAAATCAGTGAGTGGGTTTTCCTTCCCTGGATGATTTTTGATGGTGATATCAAACTTGTGTAAAAGAAACAACCACCGAGTCACTTAACCATTTGTAATAGTTTTTCTCACTAAGTACCTAATGGTGGAATGATCAGTATACAAAAAACCTTGGTAGCCAGTTATATAATGTCGAAATTTGTTTATGGCATAAATGACAGTTAAGAATCCCTTCTCTGTTACTGTGTAATTAAGTTCAACAGCAGTGAGATTTTTGCTGATATAATATATAGCATAAGGTTTTATGACCTCCTCTTGGACAAGGACATCACCTATTGTTGAAACTGATGTGTCCATGGAGATGTGAAAGGGTAGCTCCCAATTAGGTCCACATAATACTGGTGCCATCAAAACTAGTTTCTTTAAATTTGTAAAATTTGTGTGACATTTGTCAGACCATTTAAAGTCAACATTTCCAGTTAAAGCATATAAAGGTGCAACAATTTGTGAATTTCTTTTGATAAACCTGTAATAATAGCCTACATATCCAAGGAAGCTACGTACCTTCGTCTGAGTAGAAGTTGCATGTATTAAAAGAATTACCTGTATCTTTGTTGGATCTACTTGTATCCCTATTGTAGAATGTAAAGTCCCAGGATTGTGCCTTTTGTCATCATCATTTGACACTTGAAATTGCTTAAACATAGCCTGGTGGTGATGCATCATTCCTAAAACCTTCTCTATCATTTGTAGCTCTTGATCAAAGTCATCCCCATACGGTGTAAAGTCATCCATGTAAACTTAAAGCCCTTCATTTATGAGGTCAGCAAAAATGTAGAGTATAACTCTTTGAAATTTAGCCGGGGCATTTCATAAATTAAATGGTAATACTCTGTAAGAAAAGGTACCCTAGGGATAGGTGAAGGTTGTTTGTCTCAGTCTTCAGTGGCAGTTAGAATTTGATTATAGTCACTAAAACCATCTAGAAAGGAAAATAACTGCTTCCTTGTCAGAGTATCACGTACTTGATCAATAAATGGAAGAGGGAAGTGATATTTTTGTGCTTCCTTGTAAAATTCCCGATTATCCACATAGGTACACCACTTCCCATTTTTCTTGGGCACAAATGAGAATAGAGAGACCCATTTTCTATTCTAAATGAGATAAATGAAATTCACGTCCAACAACTTTTGTATCTCTTCTTTTACAATGTCCTTGAGACGTAGATTCAATCTCTATTAAGGTTGTCAGATAGGATGCACATTCTTTTTTCTGTATATATGATGCGTACATAGTTGTGGGTCTATTCCCTTCATGTCAGGATAGTCCCAAGAAAAATCCCCTTTATATTTTTGCAGGCCCTGAATGAGCTTTTGCTATTGCTTGTTGTCTAGGATATCATTAATGTTTGAAACACTGCCTAGTTCAATTTCAACAAGCTTACTTTTATGAACAATAGTTATCTAGATATGATGATCATCAATATCTTTAAATGGGTCTTCCAAGGCTTAATTATCAAGAATTTCCTTTAACATTTGGCATTTTATATTTTTCACATTAGCTGGCTGATTGATAAAGATGTTGATAACATCATATTTAGTCTGATCCTTCAATTCAAGTGCCTTTACTACTATAAGTGGTGAATGAATGCTTTCTTCTAGATATGCAGGTGGTTGTTTACATATTTTTACAATGGGCAAACTTGGTTTGGCAGGAGGATATAAAACAAGATTTTTTACAACATCCCATTTAGCAATGGTCATGTTACCCTCTCAACAGCCTATGTAAGCATCAGTTGTTGCTAGCCAAGGTCAGTCAAAAATCAGAGGGATCCAATCGACTCTTCGAGTTTATAACGAGAAAATCTACTGGATACTGACATGAATCAACAAGTTCTACCGGGGTGTTGGTTGGTTCCAGAGCTGTAATACCGAGTGTCTGACAGGTTTCTGTTGTTAATATGTTAATGGATGCACCCAAATAAACTAGTGTTCTTGGAAAGGAGCGGCCATATATTTGATCTTTAACTATGGGATTTCCAAGATCTTTGTATTTTACTGGAGTTTCCCCTCCCAGGAGTAAATCAAATAAGGTCACAACAACATGAATGGTGGGTGAAGTTTTTGCTTTCCTCACAGGATTGTTTACTCATAGCTCTTTAATCATTTTAGCATAAATAGGAATATATTGGATGGCTTGGAGGAGAGGAATTTTAATACAAATATTCTTTAGTTCCCCTATAAGATCAAAATCTCGTTAAAGAATTGTTTTAGGTATTGTTAATCTTTCAGGGAATGGGGGATAAGTGACTATGAGTTTCTCAAGATCTTTACATTGATCTGTATCTTCTCCTTGTTTTATTTTTGTGTCAATCACAGTTGATAATACATGTACAGGTGGGGTTTCCAACTCAATTGATGGTTGGTCTCTATTCTCTTCAGGGGTGATGATACGTCCTGACCTCAATGTAAGTTGATTACATTCTTTTTTGTCAATCTCATAGTTTGAGCTTTCAATAATTTGCACTAGCTGAATAAGTCTGTTAATGGGAGTCAGATTCGATTGAGCTCGCAATTAAGGATGTAAAAGGGCATGAGGATTTTTTTGTAAAGGATATGGGGCTGTGTTGTGCCCTACAACAACCCCCCATTTCATATCATTATTATTCCAAAAACCATAATATGAAATGGGTCCCTTTTTAATTTTTTTTTTAATTGGTATCAATTTAACTTCTATTTTAAAAAAGCCCGAAGAAATAAAAGAAAACATTACCAAAAGGCATCCTCAATAAAACCAATCAAAAACCTTAACGTAAAACGATTAATCTTTTGTCATTGCGATAAAGCGATTGCAAGATCGCATATCGCAATGACAAAGTGAACACAACTTGAGGACATTTTGATTTGCTCCAATGCGAAATCGCCATTGGGTATCGGAAATAAATAAAGTAACACAATTAAGGCCTCCTTGCTCCGATGCGATGCGATATCGGCAATCAGCGATAATGGCTAAACGCAAATAAGCTCCCTTTTACGCCGACGAGATGCGATATCGCTATCGGCAATTGGCGATTGACCATCGACACATTCTTAACCGCCCCACTCGCTACTCCTGACGCGATGCGATATCACTATCGGCGATTGGGGATTCCAAATAACACCAAAACAATGACTTATGATTTTTCTTGACGCCCGATTGCGAAAAGGGAAAAAGCACAGTTTTCAAAGTAAAGCCATAAAGGCAGTTTAATACGATTTATTCGTAATTAAGGCACTATCTTTCGAAAATCCGCTCATCCGCGTTCAACCGCCAAACTGCCCAAGGCATGCTTCAAATAAATCATTCGGCCATTAACTGAAATGACTGGCATTAATGAGATTGACAAGCCTTAACGGCCATTTAATGAAAACAGCAAGCTTGCGATCTATTCACAGATTTCATTCGAAGCCGTCTTAAGTCAATCGATCACCATGAATTTATCAAGATATATACATATCAGTCTATTGGATGCATGTTATTATTTCTTGTATTACGCCTATCGTTCTCTCTGTGTAGAATTCTCCCGCAGAGACAGATTTGAGTGGAATGGGAAAGAAGTCCAAAAAGACCACAATGCCTTCCGCTTCACCAGTCGCAGGGCAACCCATCGTTGATCCAGGCAGTAAAAAGAAAGGGCTTATATCGGACACTACATGCCTGGGACTTACCAGAGCTACTTGGCAAGGAACATACAATTTGATTGAAGCCGAAAAACCAAGGGTGACGGGAATACAAGTCTCATGCAACAACACTAGCAAATCTGAGGCTAATCTAAAAGACTTGTCCAATTCCTTTCTTCACAGAATAGCAACCCGGGAGAAAATTCTCCCATATACGGATGTGGTAAGATGGGAAATTCAAGAGATCCCAATTATCGATAGAACGTTCAGCATTGTAGATGGGAGGATTTTCGGTTCTTTTCAAGCCAAAGATCTAAGGCAAATGTATCATTTGCCGGCGGAGGAGAAGAAGTATAACACAGCATTCCTAGAGAAGTTCCGAGCAGAAAATGAGACTGAGTCTGATCCAATTCGAGGCTGGAGACAAAATCCAGCAAAGCACAAGCACGAATCCTCGGGTAAGTACTCAGTCGATTCTCTATGTTCTCCTTACTGCTATGTTGGGATTATGATGTGCAGACTATGGGGATTACATGATTCTGCCAATTTTACCATAGAAATGGTCCCCTTAATGGAGGCGGCATGTAGTGGTGAGATAATGGATTGGGCGGATATATTATTCGATAAGTTAGCCACTACTATTCTTAATTTCAGATTTAATTCTCGCGTCACTGAAAGGTTCATTCCGCCATTTTAATACAGTGCCTATGTATTAGACGTTTTATGTTTTAATTCTGAATTTCTTGTGCTCGGATGGAGGTGGACATCGCAAGACCCCACACCCATCCACATATATCATCAAAAGTTGTGCAAGACCAACTACAAACACCACTTGTATCAAATCTGCAACAGTTTCATGTTGCCAATTCATTACTCCATTTTTGATAATCCTGCCCCAAAGATTTCTGAACAAGAACGGGTGGATTTAACTGCCGTAGCAAGTTGGTTTGGAGAAGAGAAGTTCACCTATATTAGAGTTTTTGGCATTCAGGCCAAGCCCCATGTGCTTCCACTATACATCCCTGATAAGTTACTTGCTAGGGAAGTAGCCTATCAGATCAATGCCGATGGGGTTACTTAGAACCTGAAAAAAGCAAAGAAGCATGTCTGGCCCTCATGTCCCCTGCAAATTGGTATTTACACTCTGCATGATATAAAATGTGTAGAGAAGGAAGCTGGGAAGATAAATTCGTTGACTCTAACCACTCTGCCAAGCAGGCAATTCGATCCAAGGAAAATCGCCTACAATGCGCTCAACCAGGCCAAATTGGCCAAGTTCGAGCACAAAGAAGACAGATTTGAGGATTTGTTTGCATCGGCTGAGTCACTATATCAAGTTAAATCGCTCGCCATAAATGAATACAATGATGAGGGTCTAGCCGAATTTAACAAAATTAGAGAACAAAGGTTGCAAATTCTTCCTCTAGACCTGTTAGCGACTACAACAACAACGACAAAATCAAGTGAGCATGAGCAGCAAAGTAATAAGAAACCTCCTACTACATCAAAGCAGCAGGAGGAAGTGCATGAGCAGCGACAGGAAGAAACCTAGGCAGATGTGTAGCGACAGGAAGAAACCCAGGCGAAAACTCAAGAAGAGAGCAGTTCGAAAGTTAATGATGATACACAAATTGATCCGAATTTTCTCCAGCAATGGTAGCAATTCAACTCAATCATCGGAAACCTAGAATGCTCTAAAGATGATGAGGTTTCAAAAGAGGGCGACACACAGGAAGCGACATCAAAACAGGTTTCGGGCGAAACCAACGATCCACCCAAATCAAAGGAAATAGAAATAATTCCTAAGGATCCATCGGGCGAAATCATTTTTCAAATAGAAGAGATTCCTCCCTTGGATGTGTTATACAACCCTAAGCATAAATCTGTTGTAAAGCGACAGAGGAAGAGAAGAAGGGCTGATCAACCTTCTTTATTGACTGAATTAACAGTAACGGGCAATGTTGTGTGGAAGGAAGAATTTGATCCCTCCGATGACTTAACAAAGCTATCACAATACGGTGGATCATATTCGGCGGCAACCATAGATAAAGAATCGGAGGTAAGCCGTCTATTAAAGGCGAAAGATCAAGACATATTTTCGCTACAGGCTCAATTATCGGAAGCGCAGCAGAAGGCAGAGCAGGCGGAGCAGGAATTGCTAGTACAATAGCAACATAATTATCAGCTGACTAAGCAATTGCAGGAGGAAAAGCAGAGGATTGACGAGAGCACAATCCAAAAGCAAAAGGAGTTATCGGCAGCATTAGCACAATTAAAAATATCAACCGAGGGAATGATAAAATCCAAAGATGAGCAAATCGCTCAATTATCAACTCAAATTGAGCAAATGAAAAAGCTCCCTCAGGTAGATGAGTTTAAAGCAGAGGCGCTTCAATTAAATAAAGCATTGATAAATCAAATTAAGCTCCTACGTCAGAAAATTACCCAGGTAGAGCCATTGTGCGACTTAGTAGCATCCATAAGCAAAAAAGTAGAAAAGGAAAGGACAAATTTGGATTAGGCCGAAGCAACATTGACAAATTTTCTGGAATGGAAAAATTCCGATCAGGGTCAGGCAACTAACCTACCAAGAATTCTGGAATCACACAAGGAAGTATTACTCACAGAATGGCAATCACAGTTAATAAAGGCAGAAAGAGAAATTTTAAGATGCAAGGCAACCACTAATAATTTGGTTGAATTAGTAAATAATACTCTTTATTTGTCGAACATGATTTCCCAATGTACTGCAGGCCAATTAACAGCGACAAAGATGTTGGAGCATTCATGCTACCAAGAGCTGGAGAAAAATGGAAGGTTAATCGCGGGGATCAACAGTTTAACATGGGATTCCTATTGGTTCTTCTTAGTGAAGCCACACAGCCAGAGAGCCGCCTTAAAATGCCTCATAGACGCTATCGGGTATATCATACCCGATATTCAGGATGCCACCTTTGCTGCCCAACTCAGCTTGTGCCTCAACAGACCGACCGAAGTGGAGCCAATGCTTGCGATAAGCCAGCTCAGGTTTAAAGGCAAGCAGCCTGAGTCATGATTCACATCGCCAACTGCTAGATCACCCCAAGGAGATAAATAGCATTTATTGATGCCAATTTAGTAGGATTTTGTTTCATAGATTTCTTTTTTAGCTTAGTAGTATTTATAGACCCTTTCATGCATTTAGAAAGGGTGTTAAGGTTTTGTATATGACTTAAACCCTGAAGTTGCGCTATTGTACTTCAGGGATATTCTTTTATGAAACTGAACCAATTATTCTGATTTTAATGAGGAAGGTTTTTATACAAATGTGCACTACTGTCTTTGTTTAAAAGCATTTCTGTGTTGAAGGAAGGATTTTGAATAGTGACTGATATTTGGGATTGATTAGCAGCTCACATGGTACTATTATCTGCGTTTGTACTCATTCCTGTTATATGAATTGTTATTTAATCACTCTTGCTATTATCGCTTATATATATATATATATGTGTGTGTGTTTTCACAACATCCTTTATGCATCCCACTATTGGTTGTTTATAGCATGCTTCTCTTTCAATCGTATATATATATATATATATATCGATGATATAAATAGTGAATGTAGTAATTTGTGTTAATCGCTTCATTTTGACTATTCATATGAAGTAATATTTAAATGATTGAATATCTCTGTTTATTTTACAGAGTCATCTATATGCCTGTTAGATAGATAAGGATTATTAAACGCTGCATTCCAAATGAATAAGTTGTTCCCGGGATTAGTATTAGTTTTCCTATTTTTGTCAATAGAATAAGCTAGTCTCCTATCATTAAAGCAAAGTATTCATCACTCATCCATCCATTTTATTCATTATTGGGAAACTGGTCCCGTTATATCCAGTCGGAGCCACCATCCCAAATGGAAAAGGAGGTGTACTAAGGTCCAGACCGGGTGGTTATCCCCCAATGTTGTTGCAGCGATTTTCGAGGCATCAACATTTCTGGCGCTAGATGGAGGGCCATCCTCTATGAATGGCGAGTAAGCCAACACCTACAAACCATTCAAAGAGTAATTAACCCTCCACCTCTCCTCGGACATCTCGTTCGCATTCTGAATCACCAGTATCGAGACGAGACAAAGAAGAATCAACCACTACTGCTCAATTACATCATACTTGAGAACACTTAAGCCCGGAGTCCCTGAAGTTCAATCCATCATCCAGAAACTTCAAGGCTTCTCAATTTCGCCTCCTAGATCTGAAATATCACAAGGCAGTCAGACTTCGCAATTCCGCTTACCTCCTCACCTTAGCAGACTCCAAAGCGAAAAGCTAGGTATTGAACCACCTGAGTTCCCTTTACCCGAAAGAAAAAGGATTAAAAAGACCGTTGAAGGTTCTGGTAGCGAAACCTTTTCTCCATCATCTTCCATTTAATCATCACCTGTGCGAAGTCAAACACCCACTTCACCACTACATATCGTTGTTCACCAAGGGAATTCATCTCAAACATCACAATCTTTTCAGTCTGTACTTCCACCTCCCCATCAAGCACCTGGAACACCACAGGCAATCGCTGGTACTCCTAAAATGGCTCAAAGACCATGGAGAAGTCCTGGTGCAGTCACCATGCCTGCGCCTTTACATCTGTTACCCGATTATCCCGAAAAATGGCTTCCAAAATTTAATCCAGATGCTGGAACGTCAGCAGAAGAACACATAAATAATTTTATGTTGTCAGTCAATTTAAAGGGAGTCACTGAAGAAGATGTGGTAGTAAGATTATTTCCCTATACACTACAAGGATCTGCAGGGTCTTGGTATTTTTCCTTGCCCTCTGGATCCATCACAAGTTGGAATATCTTCCAGGAACAGTTCCTCACCAAATACAACGATGATAGATCCTTGGCTATACTCGTCCATGACCTTTCCAATTTAAGGATCGAGTCAAGAGAACACGTTAAGGAGTTAAACTCCCGATTCAACAAACTCTTGAAAAAAATCCCCACCGATGATAAGCCAAGCGAACAAGTTAGAAGCGAGTGGTATATCACTGCCTTACCCTCAAACATAGCCATATTTGTGGATAGGACTAAACAACTTACATTGGCTGAAAACATGAAGGAAGCACTCGCTATTGAAAAAAATGTAATCGCCTTAGAAAAGAAAACTTCCCTGGAAGAACGAAAATCTAAAAAAGTGTCCTTTAAAGATGACTCGAAGAAAACAATCACTAAGGATCCATATTACATGGAGGGCCTTCAGAAAGTCCTTAAAACCATGTCAAACGAAATGGTTGAGATTAAGAAACAAGTATCAGAGTCCTCAATGAAGAAACCATATAGGAATTTCAAGAAACCCGAGTCCAAGCCTCCAAATGTTATATCATACACAGACTCGGATCCTGAGGAAGAAGAAGAGGAAGAAACAGTTACACCATCCGAAGAAGAAGAAGAGGAAGTAGTTGAATGCCATGGGATGTGGGACTTTATACTCCCTAATTCCGATATTGACGCTGAGCAAAAAGCCTTTACTGTCATTACAAGGAGTAAAGCTACTCCCGAACCTGTTCAAGCTAATCCAAAGAAAAGGAGTGTTGGTACTAATATTGCAAAGGAAAAGGTACCCGCAATGAATCCAGCTGCGACAGTATCTCAGAATCAGCCGTCATCCTCCAATACACCTTCGTCATCTAAGACATTGGTAGTTTCTGATTCGATGGATTATAATATTGTCGATGACATGAAGAAACCTAAGGCTAACATCACCATGTTTGATCTTAGTAAATTAAAACATCAACAAAAATTACTTCTCAAAGAACTTAATGCTGTTCCTTCTTCAACTCTTCCCACCACTAAAGCTATAGGCGACTCAGCACAACCACCTTCTGGTAGAGTTGAGGCAACTGACACAATTCTGATTGGAGATAGATCAAATTCCCATACCCCTCCTTTCCTCTTAACATTTGAAATTTACAATCGAAATCTACATAACTGCTTAATTGATTCTGGGGCATCGTCTAATATAATGCCTGCTTCAGTTTGCTCTAAACTGAATATAGAACCCCAGAAATCTTCTATTCACATTGTGCAGTTAGATAGAACTAAGGTTCAAGTTCTAGGGGAAATAAACTCTGTAATGATCAGGTTATCGGCGGATCCACGAATAGTCCAAACGATTGATATCCTAGTTTCCGATATACTTGAATTCTATGGGTTGATTTTAAGCAGGGATTGGTCAGAAAAGCTCCATCGGTATATCTCCACCGATGGTCCCATATGTGGCTCCCCTATAAGGGCAAGCCCAATCAAATAAAGATCGATCGGGAGAAACATATGACCCACACTGTTACAGAATTTGAACAAGAAAATCAATCAGTCGTGCTCAACAACAATATCCTAGGAAATTATTCTTCCAAGTGATTTTTCGGCAATTATATTGCCCAGCCATCTCCTTTCTCAGTTAACAATTTCGCATCGCAAATTGAAATTTTTTCACAGACCGACAGGTCTAAATGTGTTAATGTTACTGAGAATTTTGTAACAAAGATTGTAGATAATTCTTTATTTTGGTCTTTATATTTTGATGGATCCAAGTCTAGTGAAGGATCAGGAGCAGGATGCATTTTGGTTAGCCCGCAAGGAGAAAAAACAATGCTGTCATGTAGATTAGAATTTGAATGCACCAATAACACAGCTGAGTACGAAGCATTAGTCCAAGGACTGTACAAAGCGATCGGCCTTAAAGTCCAATACTTAAAGGTCTTTGAAGATTCTGAGATTATTGTTAAATAGGTAAGGAATACAATTCATTGTCTTTCGAACCATCTTAAACATTATCAATTGCTAGTACAAGAGCTCACTTCCCATTTTTAGCATTCAATATTTCTTCCATTCCTAGGTCGCAAAATTCGGTAGCCGACTTGCTAGCCAATGTATATTCCAAGCTACTCCCTTCTGAAGACTATAGTCCAAATAGGTTTTCAGTAGAATTACTTTTTAGGCCATCCATTCCTGACAATGTAACCAATTGGAGAGTATTCAACCATGATGATGACATTTTACAATTTCTGACCTCTGAAAAAACTTATGATAATAAAATCATCGAGGAGGACGAGCATGATATTCAAATGCGAGATAAAAATAAAGAAAACTAAATCCCAAAGCGTGTGGTGAAGCTTGAGGACCTTTACGATATTAAAGACAGGTTTAAAACTGTGTGTAATACAAAGCTCCAGAGCTCTACCTTAAGGTTTGAATTAATAAACCTTGTCACCAAACAAAATCCTCAAAACATTAATTTAGGATTAGGACTCTCCATGAAGGAAAAGGAAGCATTCATTAGTCTGTTACGAAAGAATAAAAATGTTTTCACTTGGAAATATGACGATCTAAAAACGTATGATACATCTATTATTCAGCACACTATACCAATGCTTCCCGAACAGAAACCAGTTCAACAAAAGTTGAGAAAAATACATCCAAACATAGAGGGTCAAATAAAATTGGAACTCAATAAACTCTTGAAAGATAAGATTATTTTTCCCGTACGACACTCAAACTCGGTCTCCAATATGGTACCAGTCAGAAAGAAAAATGGCTTCATAAGGATTTGTATTGATTTCAGAAATTTAAATAAGGCAAGTTTAAAAGATAACTTCCCATTACCCACTATGGAGCAGATACTCCAATCAGTGGCAAGCTTGGAGTTAATGTCCTTCTTGGATGGGTTTTCAGGATATAACCAAATTTTGGTCCATCCCGATGACCGACTCAAAACCACATTCAGAACAAAGTGGGGAACGTATGCATATTAGAAAATGCCTTTCGGACTTATTAATGCAGGAGATACTTTTCAAAGAGCAATGGATATCTCTTTTAAAGGGTATATTAATAGAACAATAGTCGTCTATTTAGATGACATTACTGTATTTTCTAAAGAGAGATCCAACCACTTGCATGATTTGAACCAAATCTTTCAGCGCTGTAAAACATGTGGTATTTCTCTAAAGCCTAAGAAATCCTTTTTCACTCTTGATCAAGGTAAGATCCTAGGCTTTATTTTTTCTAAAGACGGCATCTATATCGATCCAGAAAGGATTAAAGAAATCTCTGAAATCCCTTTTCCTCACAATAAGAAATCCATGCAGTCATTTTTAGGCCAAATCAATTTTGTCAAGAGATTCGTTCCAGACTTTTCTCAGATTATTTTGCCACTTCAAACTATGATTAAGAAAAATTCAGTCTTTAAATGGGGATCGCCAGAAAAGGAAGCATTTGAATTAATCAAACAATAAATAATCAATGCCCTCGCTCTAAACACTCCAAATTTTTCTAATCATTTTACATTGTATACCATCGCATCTGATTTCTCTTATGCTACAGTACTTACACAGATCAACAATCACAATTTTGAAGCACCTATTTCATTCTATAGCTAAAAGCTTCAAGGTGCAGAACCAAACTACTCCGAAGTAGAAAAACAAGGCTTTGCTGTATATAAAGCGGTTAAACATTACAGACCCTTCCTTTTAAAAGCACATACAAAGGTTATAGTTCTATTCTCTTCAGTAAGGCAACTATTAATTCAAAGAGAATTGGGAGAAAAATGGGCAAATTGGGTAACAACAATTCAAGAATATGACCTAGAGATCGAGCCAGCAAAGATTGTTAGAGGCCAAGGTTTTTGCAGGTTATTGGCAGGAGCATCCAACATTCTGGAATCAAGTGATACAGATCAATCTAAAACAATCAACCAGATAAGTATCATTGACTCTGAATCACAGTATGCTGATTTAATATTTTATTTGAAAAATGGATATGCACCTACCAACCTGTCCTACAAAAACAAAAGGGCCATAAGATTGAAAGAATTTTTTTTTACCATTATTGATGATGTGCGTTTTAGGAAAAATTATGATTCAGTTTTATTAAGATGCCTTGAAAAACCTGAAGCACAAAAGGTTTTGCAGGAATTGCATGATGGACCAGCAGGAGGTCACTTCGGAGCTGATACCACAGCTCACAAAGTCATCCATGCTGGATATTATTAGACCAATCTATTTAGAGATGCTCATGAATATGTAAGAAATGTCGAAATTGTCAAACCTCAAGTGGAAGACAAAGGAAATCAGCCTTCCCTCTGCAACCAGTCAACATTGAACAACCATTTGAGCAATGGGGATTGGACATTATCGGAGAAATTACCCCAAATTCTTCCAAATAGCATAAGTATATCCTTACTGCTACTGATTACTTTACCAAGTGGGTTGAAGTGATTCCTTTAAAGACAACAAATTCTGAAGCCATTATTGAATTTATAGATCAATTCATCATTACTAGGTTTGGTGTCTCGAATGCTCTTGTTTTTTATAATGCATATTACTTTTCAGGCAATGCTATGTTTGATTTCGCAATCAAAAGAGGATTCAAACTCAAATATTCTACTAACTATTATCCTCAGGGAAATGGTTTGGCCGAATCTACAAACAAAAATCTTATTAAAATTATCAATCGAACTATCGAACAGAATCATAAGAACTGGCACAAATATTTAATATTTGCATTATGGACTGACAAGATAACGCAAAAAGCTTCTATAGGCTCTTCCTCGTTTAAACTTTTTTATGGAAAAGAAGCAGTACTACCAACAAATCTCATCCTTCCTTCTCTAGCCCTAGTTCAATTTATTGAAGAAATCCCTTCTTCTTCTTTACAGCTTAGACATGACCAAATTCTAAAATTAGAAGAAGAAAGAGAAAAAGCTAAAATCATTCATGCGAAACATCAACAGATCATCAAGTCATCATTGATTCAATTTCATCTGGTTCCAAACAATTTCAAGTCGGTGATTTAGTCCTGAAATGGGACAAAGCCCATGAAGATAAGGGAAAACACACCAAGTTTCAGAAAATGTGGCTTGGACCATTTCAGATCTGTGAAAAGATAGGCCATTCGACCTTCATACTACAAGATTTATCAGGCTTGAGAGATTCTCTCCCTGTTAATGGTCTTATCTTAAAAAAATTCTTCAATTGAGGAGGTAACCCCTTCTCCTTTTTAATATCATCTTTGTAGTTTGTAGCAGCATTAGAAAATAAAACTGTAAGGTATCCTCTATTTGACCTTTGCTGTAATCAAAGAGTTTCTCCAAAACAAGTAGTGTGATATTTACTTTTAAATAAATAGAAGTCTTAAACAAAAGGAATGATTTCTAGGAAATTAGATATAATTGCATTCTGGAACTACACTACAATCCTAGTGAACCCCTCTCGAAGTTTATAAATATTATAAATACTTTTAGATTTTTCAAATTGGTCACAAGAAGGTTATCAATATCAAAATAGAAGCTAATCCAATTTCAACATCTCCAACTCTTACCTTGTCATCCATCTTCTCTTAAGGAGGAAATTGTCTATCCCACTTACCTAAGGTTATGATTACTCAGAGTGTAATCCCAAGAATACTGGATACAAAAGATAAGAGGTCTTATTACAAGCCTTCTTACCATAATCATAGGGAAATAGTTTAGCCGACATTACCAATACTGCATATCAAAACAGGGTAATGGCTTCAATCGTAAGACAAGGGGTCTCATCACGAGCCAGCTTGTTCGGTTAGATTACTACCAGTGAATGGCATTGTCACTTAACTAGCCACCACACCAGGGCAATGGCTTTTTATCTTAAAAAATAACAGAAAAAGGAAAAGAAATACAAAATGTGAAAAACATATTTTGAATTCATTCTGTTAATCATGCTCTAAGGTGAATGGGACAATAGACAATGATATGGTTAAAAGGTATCCCTGCTGAAACTATGGACGTTTGCTGGCAGTAGAGGCTCTACCTATGACAAAGGAGTTAATTTCAATAGCTGATTTGGAAAAGTTTTATGTTTTATCAATATCAACCAATAAACGCCAATTTAAAATCTAGAATGTATCTATTTTTTAACAAAAGAGATGCAACTATACCTAGTTATATTAAGAATTTTCCCTTTTGATAAAAATTTCTATTTTGAAAAAGTTCAAGTATTTCTATACTTTTCAGAGATAAATGTTTCTTCCAGCGTGAATTGTTGTGCCCTACAACAACCCCCCATTTCATATCATTATTATTCCAAAAACCATAATATGAAATGGGTCCCTTTTTAATTTTTGTTTTTAATTGGTATCAATTTAAGTTCTATTTTAAAAAATCCTGAAGAAATAAAAGAAAACATTACCAAAAGGCATCCTCAATAACACCAATCAAAAACCTTAACGTAAAATGATTAATCTTTTGTCATTGCGATAAAGCGATCGCAAGATCGCATATCGCAATGACAAAGAGAACACAACTTGAGGACATTTTGATTTGCTCCAATGCGAAATCGCCATCGGGTATCGGCAATAAATAAAGTAACACAAGTAAGGCCCCCTTGCTCCGATGCGATGCGATATCGGCAATCGGCAATCAGCAATCGGCGATAATGGCTAAACGCAAATAATCTCCATTTTACCCCGACGCGATGCGATATCGCTATTGACAATCGGCGATTGACCATGCACACATTCTTAACTGCCCCACTCGCTACTCCCGACACAATGTGATATCGCTATCGGCGATCGGGGATTCCAAATAGCGCCAAAACAATGACTTATGATTTTTCCTGACGCCCGATTGTGAAAAGGGCAAAAGCACAGTGTTCAAAGTAAAACCATAAAGGCAGTTTAATACGATTTATTCGTAATTAAGGCACTATATTTTGAAAAGCCGCTCATCCGCATTCAACTGCCAAATCACCCAAGGCATGCTTGAAATAAATCATTCGGCCATTAACCGAAATGACTGGTATTAATGAGATTGACAGGCCTTAACGGCCATTTAATGAAAACAGCAAGCTTGCGATCTATTCACAGATTTCATTCGAAGCCGTCTTAAGTCAATCGATCACCATTAATTTATCAAGATATATACATATCAGTCTATTCGATGCATGTTATTATTTCGTGTATTATGCCTATCGTTCTCTCTGTGTAGAATTCTCCCATAGCGACATATTTGAGTGGAATGGGAAAGAAGTCCAAAAAGACCACAATGCCTTCCGCTTCACCAGTCGCAGGGAAACCCATCGTTGATCCAGGCAGTAAAAAGAAAGCGCTTATATCAGACACTACGTTCCTGGGACTTACCAGAGCTACTTGGCAAGGAACATACAATTTGATTGAAGCCGAAGAACCAAGGGTGACGGGAATACATGTCTCATGCGACAGCACTAGCAAATCTGAGGCTAATCTAAAAGACTTGGCTAATTCCTTTCTTCACAGAATAGCGGCCCGGGAGAAAATTCTCCCATATATGGATGTGGTAAGATGGGCAATTCAAGAGATCCCAATTACCGATAGAACGTTCAGCACTATAGATGGGAGGATTTTCGGTTCTTTTCGAGCCGAAGATCTTAGGCAAATGTATCATTTGCCGACGGAGGAGAAGAAGTATAACACGTCATTCCTAGAGAAGTTCCGAGCAGAAAATAAGGAGTCTGAACCAATTCGAGGCTGGAGACAAACTCCAGCAAAGCACAAGCACAAATCCTCGGGTAAGTACTCAGTCGATTCTCTATGTTCTCGTTACTACTATAATGGGATTATGATGTGCAGACTATGGGGATTACATGATTCCCCCAATTTTAGCATAGAAATGGTCCCCTTAATGGAGGCGGCATGTAGTGGCGAGATAATGGATTGGGCAGATATATTATCCGATAAGTTAACCACTGCCATTCTCAATTTCAGATTTAATTCCTGCGTCACTGAATGGTTCATTCCACCATTTTATTACAGTGCCTGTGTATGAAACGTTTTATGTTTTCATTCTGAATTTCCTGTGCTTGGATGGAGGTGGATGTCGCAAGACGCCACACCCATCCATATTTATCGTAAAAAGTTGTGGAAGACCAACTACAAACACCACTTGTATCAAATCTACAACGGTTTCCTGTTGCCGATTCATTACTCCATTTTTGATAAGCCTGCCCCGAAGATTTCTGAGCAAGAAGGGGTGGATTTAACTTTCGTAGAAAGTTGGTTTGGAGAAGAGAAGTTCACCTATATTATAGTTTTTGGTAGTCAGGCCAAGCCCCATGTGCTTCCACTATACATCCCTGATAAGTTACTTGCCAGGGAAGTAGCCTATCAGATCAATGTCGATGGGGTTACTCAGACCCTGAAAAAAGCAAAGAAGCATGTCTGGCCCTCCTTTCCCCTGCGAATTGGTATTTACACTCTGCATGATATAAAACATGCAGAGAAGGAAGCTGGGAAGATAAATTCGCTGACTCTAGCCACTCTGCCAAGCAGGCAATTCGATCCAAGGAAAATCGCCTACAATGCGCTTGACCAGGCCGAATTGGCCAAGTTCGAGCACAAAGAAGACAGATTTGAGGATTTGTTTGCATCGTCCAAGTCTCTATATCAAGTTAAATCGCTCGCCATAAATGAATACAACGATGAGGGGCTAGCCGAATTTAACAGAATTAGAGAACAGAGGTTGCAAAATCTGCCTCTAGACCTGTTAGCGACTACTCCGACAACGACAAAATCAAGCGAGCCTGAGCAGCAAAGTAATAAGCAATCTCCTACTACATCAAAGCAGCATGAGGAAGTGCATGAGCAGCGACAGGAAGAAACCCAGGCAGATGTGCAACGACAGGAAGAAACCCAGGCGAAAACTCAAGAAGAGAGCAGTTCGAAAGTTAATGATGATACACAAATTGATCCGAATTTGGTCCAGCAATGGCAGCAATTCAACTCAATCATCGGCAACCTAGAATGCTCTAAAGATGATGAGGTTGCAAAAGAGGGCGACACACAGGAAGCGACATCAAAATAGGTTTTGGGCGAAACCAACGACCCACCCAAATCAAAGGAAACAGAAATAATTGCTAAGGATCCATCGGGTGAAATCATTTTGCAAATAGAAGAGATTCCTCCCTTGGATGTATTCTACAGCCCTAAGAATAAAGGTGTTGTAAAGCGATAGAGGAAGAGAAGAAGGGTTGATCAACCTTCTTTATTCCCTGAATTAACAGTAACGGGCAATGTTGTGTGGAAGGAAGAATTTGATCCCTCTGATGACTTAACAAAGCTATCGCAATACGCTGGAGCATATTCAGTGGCAACCATAGATAAAGCATCAGAGGTAAGCAGTCTATTAAAGGCAAAAGATCAAGACATCTTTTCTCTACAAGCTCAATTATCGGAAGCGTTGTAGAAGGCAGAGCAGGAATTGCTAGTACAGCAGCAAAATAATTATCAGCTGACTAAGCAATTGTAGGAGGAAAAATAGAGGATTGACGAGAGCACAATCCAAAAGCAAAAGGAGCTATTGGCAGCATTGGCGCAATTAAAAATATCAACTGAGGGAATGATAAAATCCAAAGATGAGCAAATTTCTCAATTATCAACTCAAATTGAGCAAATGAAAAAGCTCCCTCAGGTAAATGAGTTTAAAGCAGAGGCGCTTCAATTACATAAAGCATTGATAAATCAAATTAAGCTCCTATGTCAGAAAATTACCCAAGCAGAGCCATTGTGCGACTTAGTAGCATCCATAAGCGAAAAAATTAGAAAAGGCAAGGACAAATTTGGATCAGGCTGAAGAAACATTGACAAATTTTCTGGAATGGAAAGATTCTGATCAGGGCCAGGCAACTAACCTACCAAGAATTCTGGAATCACACAAGGAAATATTACTCACAGAATGGCAATCACAGTTAATGAAGGCAGAAAGAGCAATTTTAAGATGTAAGGCAACCACTAATAATTTGGTTGAATTAGGAAATAATACCCTTTATTTGTCTAACATGATTTCCCAATGTACTCCAGGCCAATTAACAGCAGCAAAGATGTTGGAGCATTCATGCTACCCAGAGCTGGAGAAAAATGGAAGGTTAATCGCGGGGATCAACAGTTTACATGGGATGCCTATTGGTTCTTCTTAGTGAAGCCACACAGCCAGAGAGCCGCCTTAAAATGCCTCACAGACGCTATCGGGTATATCATACCCGATATTCAGGATGCCACCTTTGCTGCCCAACTCAGCTTGCGCCTCAACAGACCGCCTGAGCTGGAGCCAATGCTTGCGATAAGCCAGCTCAGGTTTAAAGGCAAGCAACCTGAGTCATGATTCACATCGCCGACTGCTATATCACTCCAAGGAGATAGATAACATTTATTGATGCCAATTTAGTAGGATTTTGTTTCATAGATTTTTTTTTTAGCTTAGTTGTATTTATAGACCCTTTCATGCATTTAGAAAGGGTCGTAAGGTTTTTTATATGACTTAAACCCTGAAGTTGCGCTATTGTACTTCAGGGATATTCTTTTATGAAACTGGACCAATTATTCTGATTTTAATGAGGAAGGTTTTTATACAAATGTGCAATACTATCTTTGTTTAAAAGCATTTCTGTGTTGAAGGAAGGATTTTTAATAGCGACTGACATTTGGGATTGATTAGCAGCTCACATGGTACTATTATCTGTGTCTGTACTCATTCCTGTTAAATGAATTGTTATTTAATCGCTCTTGCTATTATCGCTTATATATATAAGTGTTTTCATAGCATCCTTTATGCATCCCACTATTGGCCGTTTATAGCATGCTTCTCTTTCAATCGTATATATATATCGATGATATAAATAGTGAATGCAGTAATTTGTGTTAATCGCTTCGTTTTGACGATTCATATGAAGTAATCTTTAAATGATTGAATATCTCTGTTTATTTTACAGAGTCATCTATATGTCTGTTAGATAGATAAGGATAATTAAACGCTGCATTCCAAATGAATAAGTTGTTCCCAGGATTAGTATTAGTTTTCCTATTTTTGTCAATAGAATAAGCTAGTCGCCTATCATTAATGCAAACTATTCATCACTCATCCATCCCTTTTATTCATTATCGGGAAACTGGTCCCGTTATATCCAGTCGGAGCCACCATCCGAAACAGAAAAGGAGCTGTACTAAGGACCGACTGGGTGGTTATCCCCCAATGTTGTTGCAGCGATTTTCGAGGCATCAACAGGTTGATAATCTAGTTTGAGGTTGACGACCTGTCTCCATAGGTGTATTCGATATCCCCAAAGGTTGCTGCCAATTCAGAGACCAGTTTGGATTTGAGAAGTAGAGCTAGGCCAGTAGGATGGATCTCGACTACCTTACCAAACAAGACTAAAAGGATAATTTGGCTAGCCATTACCTGGAAAGGACTTAGTTGGCCATGGTGTCATAGGGAATGGCTGGGATTCCCAATTCGAGTAGGTTGACTGACCTTGCCATGCTACCCCGGGGTTTTGTTGTTGATTAAATGGTAAAGAAGGAAACAACTAGGATGTGTCTTGTGACATACCTGTGGGTTTGGCCAACCACTGTCGACATTGGTTAATTAAGTATACTGGCTCTATCTCTTCTTCTGCTTCTTTGAAAACTTCTTTTAGCCCTGGAAGTGGTGGGCATTGCTCACTGGTGTGATCCTTGTTGTAGATGGGGCATGTCTAGACCATGTCCAAAGGACACTCATGTTGGTTGTTCTTCTTTCAGTAGCGTGGGTAGAAAACGACCAAATTTTGTTCTATGAAGGATTTTTTTTGTTTAGCCTGCAAGACGTCCAACTGCGTTATAAGGGTGCCTAGGATTTCCATTTTGAATTCTTCCAAGAGGTTATTGATTTCCATTCTTTCTATGCCTCCACTGTGTCATTTGCTTCCTTTGGTTATAGGATCTCGACTTCCTAACCCTGCATGTGTTCTACCTTGCAAACACGTGATACACAAGCGAATGATTTCATTGTAATGTTATTGAGAAATATCTCCTTTCCCCATCAAATTTAGAGTTCATATCCATTCTTATTTCATTCCCTTAGTTGAGATATCTCTCAAGACTTCTTTTTGTAAAGTGGTGTGAGGGGATATCTACAAATTATAGTGAAACCATTCGACATATTCTTCAAGAGTTTCATTATTCTTCGCAGCCATCTTAAAGGTTTCATATTTTAATTCCCTAGTATTGTAAAATTCCTGGTATCTTGTGAGGAATGAAGTTTTCATGTCATCCCAAGAGTTAATAGTACATCTACCTAGACCCATCAACCAGCCCAAAGCTACTCCTTTGAGAGTAGAATGGAACAGTATTAGTTTTTTAGGGTCATTCATATAGTGATATCCTAAGTCGAGGACATCAAACTCAAATAAGAATGCATCTGATCCTCTGTGATAATTCCATGAAATTTTTAGATGCTTTGAAATGGAATGGCTTTCATCGGGGCATTGACGACCTCGTCAAATATGGGGTACTACAATGTCGAGGTCTGACCTTGAGGTGGTAGATTTCCCATTTGGTAAAAAATGTGCCAATATACTTTAGGGATTTCAGGAGGTGTTATTTTAATAAGTGGAGGATTTGCAATCCAAGTTGGTTTTACAGCACTTCCTAGATCTGGGATCATAGGAGATGCTTGTTCACACAACTGAGGTCCTACTTTAGTAGTTCCACTGGTTTCTTCCTCTCCCTCTCTTAAGTTGCACAATTTTGCCTCTTGTAGAGGATCAGAATGTGAATTTGCTATAACATGAAAACTCTATTCAGATCCTCAAATTTGGCTATGAATCTCAACATAGGCTATAGATGGTGAAACTGCTGCCTAAGGGATTATAGTAGGGCTTTTTCCAGACATAGTCTGGAATCCCACTGATGCTTGAGACTCTTCTATTCTTACGATTTTGTCTATAAAAGTTGTTCTCCCAAGGCTCATCGATCCGTTGGGTTTTGTGGATTTAGGTGGGGGCTTTTGATATTTTTCTATCATTTTATTACTAGTCATTCATAAAGACTATTTCTATTTATCCTTTATGCTTTTGCTAAAAAGTGGGTTAGCGAGTAAGAAGTTTACTTGCTGGTCAAGCAAGTTATTACCTCTCACTTTTAAAACCCAATTATTTTATAGGAAGATAAAATGAAATCACTTTGAAACACTCTCCCCAAAAATGGCACCAAAATGTTGGTGCACTAATATGTCTTAATACAAGGAATCTTAATACCTAAATTAATGTTAATTTTAGGTATGTTCTATGCTAGAGAAATTTATTTCAATTTTTACAGTTAGCTTAATATCTTTTCCAGATTAGCAATCACATCAAAATTAGAATAAACTATAGATAGAACATAAATATAAATCGCAGAAGACAAGCCAAAACAAGAGGACACAGGATGTGGTGCTAACAAGGGACAAACCCCAATGGGGGGAAACCCTTGATCAATCATTCTTATGCGTTCTTTAATAATTAAGTAGAGAGAGAGAGAAAGTACATTTACAATAGAAATCACCACTTTCACTAATCTATATAAGAAAATAGATCATCTCTAGGAAGATGATACGTCAGATCGAATGAAGACATGCTACTTCCACTAATTCTCTAAGGGGACTCCTTCACCTACCATTGTGATACATTTCATCATCATGTTGCACCTCACCGGGCAGCATCATAGTACACCCATCATGACCATGTTGTACCTCATGCTGTTGTTGTCCCAGTGTTTAGCAATGATGTACCTAGTGCCACGGCTGCACCATGCAGTCACCCATGTGCTTACTGCACCAGGTACTACATTATTATCCCAATGTACTTGCAACAATGTGCTTGCTGTTGTTCTTGCTTTACCATGATGTTGTTGTCCATGCTTCACATTGCTTGTAGTTGTCTGATGTTTCACTATGCTTGCAGATGTCTCATGTATTAGCTTGTTGTCCCGTTCATTGCTTGTTGTTGTCGAACTGCTGTATCTAAACATGTTATTCCATGCACCGTACTACACCATGCTGTTACAATATACAATGCTGCTACATCCATCACATCATGGTGCACTACTTTGGGGTATTCAACACTCCATGTTAACCCAACATATGGCTCCCACAGGCTGCTCCAAATCTGATCCAAATCTGGTCAATATCCTTGACCCAACACACCTCTAACACTGCTCCAAATCTTCATGTCATCTTTTGCTTCCTAAATTCTCTAGTTAGGGCACTTGGGTAGCCCTAAACTCCTCTCAGCAGTCCTTGAATAGCCCTCTAAATATAATTGTCACTTTGTTGTTCCTAATTTTTCTAGTTAGGGCACTTGAGTAACCCTAAACTCCTCTCAACAGTCCTCGGACAACCCTCTAAATATGCTTTTCACTATGTTGTTCCTAACTATTCTGGTTAGGGCACTTGGGTAGTCGTAGATTCCTCTCAACAATCCTCGAAGAACCCTCCAAATATGTGTGTCACTTTGTTGTTCCTAATTGTTATGGTTAGGGCACTTAGGCAGTGCTAAACTCCTCTCAATAGTTTTCAAACAACCCTCCAAATATGCTTGTCACTTTGTTGTTCCAAACCATTTGTGTTTGGGCCCTTGGGCAGCCCTAAACTCTTCTCAATAGTCCTCAAACAACCCTCCTAATATGCTTGTCACATTGTTGTTCCAAACTGTTCTGATTAGGGTACTTGTGCAGCCCTAAACTCCTCTCAACAGTCCTCGAATAGCCCTCAAAATATTCTTGTCACTTGGGTGGCTTGAAGATGACCTTGTCTTAGGTAGCTTCAGCATGAAAACATCCTAGATCTAGGGCATATAGAGCTACAACATCATCTTCTAGGAGTTGTGTAGATCCCTCTTCCCCATGGTAACATCTAGGGAAACTCTCCTTAGGGAAATATATCTCTTGGGACCTATCCTCCCACCAAAACCCAAAGACAAGTGGAGAGGAAGATATCACAAGAAGAGTGTGTACAAATGACTAGCAAGCCACCTCTATTTAAACTAAAACATTGAGCACATGTGGGTGTTATTTAGTTTCTAGCCAACCTTGACAAATTGTCTTATAACACAAATAAATTCATAACTCCATGAATACTTATTGAAATTGGATGATCTTTAGATCAATCCTACAACTCTCGATGAGAGTGATGGAGGCAAAATATTAGCTACCATAAATAAGATGACCCACATGGAGTTTGGCCCTAGTTT
Source organism: Pinus taeda (assembly GCA_000404065.3). NCBI lineage: Eukaryota > Viridiplantae > Streptophyta > Pinopsida > Pinales > Pinaceae > Pinus > Pinus taeda. Next base: position 98,089 of record APFE031199745.1, read on the forward strand.
CCAATTTTAACACTACCTCTCAACTAGGGAGAACTCCATCTGCTAATCCATATGTCCAAATATACTCTCTCTGCCATCAGTGCCCTACACTGCTTTGCTCTGCTTTGCTTTGTTATGTTGAGCTCTGCTCAGTTCTGCTCTGTTGAGCTCTGCTCTGCTCAGTTCTCCTAAATAATGAAGAATAAGAATTGATCAAGAATGTCTCATACCATTCTCTATTGACCCGAAATGAGTTCCATATGAAGAGAGTGGGTTATATCACTTTTACTGACCTGAAGTTAGTTTTATTAATCCCAGATCAATATCACAAGAGAGTGTCTTAAACCACTCATACTGATCCCGGATCAGTTGGAGGTCATCCTAGCATAGGGAGTATGTTAGATACAATGATGCGTCCATCGATAGTACTACTATGGTCCATAACCCCATTTCCCTGCTCATTGATTAGATGAGAGGTACTTTGCATGAGTCCCATAGTGCATGGGTAGGATGCCTCGACAGGAGAAATAATCATCTTGTCCTGCAGGAGAACTAATCATCCTATGACACAGGAGAGCTAATCATCCTCTCTCACAAGGGAATGAATAATCCTACCTCATAGGAGAATGAATCATCCCATCCCAAAGTCACCTCAGTGTATCACAGGGGAAGGTTGAGCTATTCACCCTATACACAACACACCATTAGGGTAGGATGAGTCGCCCTATGGTCATGTGTTGCTTCAATAAGTATCCCAAGACCCCCAGAGCTCCAAAAGTTCAATGCATGCAACATGCAAGACCCTTATACAAAGGTCTCTCAATGACTCCAGGTCGTTCAGGAAAGTCAAAGATTTGACCTCTCCCTTGGGCTTTGACAAAATGTTTGCGACTTGTACATCAGTCTCAATTAGATGGAGCCTCCTCGCTCATCGAATTACCATATCCTAGAGAAGGTAGTATCTAATTTCTATTTGCTCGAGCAATCACGGATTACGATATTCCTCGACAATCAAATCCCCCCTTGGTTATCACAAAGGATATGGTGGTATTTGTCATGTGCAAAAATAGCTCATTCAAGAGCTTACACAAGTAGGTAGCTTCATTCGATATCATACTCATGGCTATGTATTTGGTCTGGAGGTGCTTCTATCAACCAACTTTTTCTTCCTGCTCATCCCTGATATCAAAATAGAACCAAAAAAGAACCAGAACTGAGAATTGCTCTAGTGATCCTCCACACCACTTGACTAGTTAGCATAATCATGCAACGTCATTTTTCCAGCAGTGTATCTCAATCCATGAGTGATTGTGCCCCAAAAATATCTTAGAAGATTCTTGGCACCAATCCAATGAGGCTAAACCAAATATGAGCTCACCATTCTAATTGCAAAACATATATCCAGATGGAAGTTCACCAAGAACATCAATGCAAATGAGTTTATGAAACTCAGAGGCATTTCCCAAATCTAGTCGGGCATCACCACCATATAACTTCTGAAAGTTAAGATCCTCAAGGTAGTCAAGGGCTTGTAGTTTGACATTCCACATCCATAATCCAATTCCCTCTTACTTATGCAAGTGAGAGGTTCTGTATCTGTCATAAATAGCTCGTTCTTGGAAGGTGCCAATATGAGAGGCCCGTCATCCACAACCTTCAAACAATGGTTTGGATCAGCTTCATTTTTCAGCTTCATTCGACAGTTATCTATCCTCTCATATAAAAGTAGGGGTGATTTGCTTCAATCCATAGAGGGCTTTCTTCCACCTGCACACATGAGATTCGTGATCATGAATCTCAAACCTTCTTAGGTTGTTCCAAATGTGTGGACCTGCTACATGAGGGGAATGGTCCCCTTGTAGGATTTTCCTTTGGTACATGTCATACATGTACCTTCATGATCCTTTGGAATTTAGGCATCCTTGTCATAATTTGAATCATACGCTTCAGGTGCTATGTGTCAGCTGACATGGTCCCCAATCGACTTCCTGCAACTTGATACAAATTGTCAACCTTTAACCCATGAGTAAAAGCATGTTTGAAAATTATATTTTTAAAAATGTACCTTTCCATCGATGAATGCCACCATTCAACCTTTGACTTCCATTTCAGAAATGGACACCAGGTTCTTCTTTCAATCAGGTACATAAAAGATATTCTGTAAATGAATTGAGTTACCCTCATTCAATTGAGGGGCAACACCCTTTCTGGGATAGGTGGCATAAGCTCCAAATATAATCCCGTGAATGTTTTCATCTCTACCAAACTAGAGAGAGCAACGTTGTATATGATGGAGTGCCTTGAAGCACTACAATGAATAAGCCAGCTTTCCAAATAATGTGAAGGAGAGGGCGAATACAAGATAACACTTCTTTATCTTTTCAGAAACAACATTTGATTCTCCATAACCGGGGTTCCTTTCTTTCTTGAAGAGTCGGCCATTTTCTTGACGATTTTCACTATCATTCTTCTGATTATTGAAGATGTCCCTAGAGTGATTTTTATCATCATCAAGTGATGTGTCCCTTCCATTCGAACACTCCTTCACATAATGGCATCTGCCATTCCTTAGATCCATACTTCCCATTTAAGTGATCTTTAGGTACACCATCAGAAAGTTCCGCTGCACCATTTTGATAATATTCTCTACTTCGACTTCACCCTTGGTGAATTAGAATAGGGATGAGGAATCCATTGCTCCTTTCTTCCTTTCCCAACTGTCTTTGGCAATTTCTCTTTCACTCTTGCTTGGGTTTTTTCTTAACCTCAACTCTCATACCATGATAATTTTAGGTATGTTCTATGCTAGAGCAATTTATTTCAATTTTCACAGTTATCTCAATATCTTTCCCAGATTAGCAATCACATCAGCATTAAAATAAACTACAGATAGAACATGAATATAAATCGCATAAGACAAACCAAAACAAGATGACACATGATGTGGTGCTAGCTAGGGACAAACACCAATGTGGGGAAACCCTTAATCAATTATTCTTATATTTTCTTCAACAGTTCAATAGAGAGAGAGAGAGTACATTTACAATAGAAGTCAACACTTTGACTTATCTAGCTAAGAGCATAGATCATCTCTAGGAACATGATACATGAGATTACTTCAATAAATGTTGTTTCAACTAATTCTCTATGGTGACTCCTTCACCTATCATTGTGCTACATCTCGTCATCATGCTACACCTCATCGTGATGCACCATGCTGCACCCATCATCACAATTTTGGACCTCATGCTGCTATTTTCCTAGTTCTTAGCACTGACATACCTAGTGCCACAACTGCACTATGCTATCACCCATATGCTTGTTGCACCATTGCTTCTTTGTGTCCTTTCTTCAGCAAGTACTATACTATTGTCCCAATGTACTTACAACACTATTCTTGTTGTTGTCCTTGCTTTACCATGATGTTGTTATCCATGATTCTTGCTATTTTCCATGCTTCACCATGCTTACAATTGTCCCAAGCTTCTGTTGTTGTCCATGCTTCACCATGCTTGCAGTTGTCCCATGTTTCACTATGATTGCAACTATCTCATGTATTAGCTTGTTTTCCCTTTCATTACTTCTTGTTGTCCAACTGCTACAGCTAAACATGTTATTCCATCAACCTTACTGCACCATGCTACTACAATATACAATATTGTTGCATCCATCATATCATGATACACTCCATTGGGATATTCAATACTCCATGTTAACCCAACACGTGGCTCCGACCGGCTGCTTTGAATCTGATCCAAATTTGGTCAATATCATTGACCCAATGCACCTCTAACACTTCTCCAAATCTAGTTGTCACTTTGATGTTCCTAGCTATTCTGGTTAGGGTACATCGGAAGCTCCAAAATCATCTCAACAGTCCTCAAACAACCCTCTAAATCTACTTTTCACTTTTTTTTTCCTAATTGTTCTAGTTAGAGAAATTGGGCAGCCTTAACAGTCCTTGAATGGTCCTCCAAATATGCTTGTCACTTTGTTGTTCCTAACTATTTTTGTTAGGGCACTTGGGTAGCCCTAAACTCCTCTCAATAGTCCTCGATCAACCCTCCAAATATGCTTGTCACTTAGTTGTTCCTAATTGCTCTAGTTAGGGCACTTGGGAAACCCTAAATGCATCTAAACAATCCTCGAACAACCCTCCAAATATGCTTATCACTTTGTTGTTCCAAACTCTTCTAGCTAGGGCACTTGGGTAGCCCTAAACGCCTCTCAAAAGTCCTTCAACAACCCTCCAAATATGCTTGTCACTTTGTTGTTCCTAACTGTTCTGGTTAGGGCACTTGGGTAGCCCTAAACTTCTCTTAATAGTCCTTGAAAAACAATCCCAATATGCTTGACACTTTGTTGTTCTAAATTGTTCTGGTTAGGGCACTTGTGTAGCCCTAACTCCTCTCAACTTTCCTCGAACATCCATCCAAATCTACTTGTCACTTCAGTAGCTTCAACATGACTTTGTCTTAGGCAGCTTCACCATGACAATGTCCTAGATCTAAGGGGCATAGATCTAGGGCATATAGAGCTCAGGCATCATCTTTTAGGAATTGCATAGATCCTTCTTCCACATGGAAACATCTAGGGAAAATCTTCTTGGGCCATCATATCTCTTAGGATCTATCCTCCCACCAAAACCTAAAGACAGGTGGAGAGGAAGAGATCACAATAAGAGTGCATACAAATGATTAGCAGGCAACCCCTTTTTATACAGAAATGTTGAGCACATGTGGGTGTTATTTAGTTATTGGCTGGCCTTGACAAATTGTCTTACAATACAAATAAATTCATAACTCCATGAATACTTATCAAAATTCGACGATCTCTAGATCAATCCTATACTTCTCGATGAGAGGAATCTAAGAAAAATATCAGGTGCCATAAAGAAGATGACCCACATGGAGTTTATCCATAGTTGCCAATTTTAACAATTAATCATCAACCCATGGCAAGTCTTTCTATTTCAAGAGTGTCATCACTATACAGTGAATTCAGAGGTAAACTTATGTTGGAATCATTGAAATTGCTAATGTCTATTTCTCTAATTTCAATCTGAACAATTCTAAAAGGAATTCACAGCACACGTTCAAATCTACTTAATCTATTCTATAAGAAATTGGATCAGAATGATAATAGAAAGAATCATACTTGACAATCTAACTAGTAATGAAACTAACTCATTTAACATGAAGGAAAGCTATGACAATTTAATAGAAAATAACAATATAAACATCTCAAAAAAAGAAACCACTCTATCTTTGAAATCTATGATAGCGTTACCTTAGAACGAATAGAAATCTAATGTGGGAATTAACATAACCAATTCAATAAAGAGCACCACAGATATATAATCACACAGCTAAATCTAGAATGTTGTCTGAACAGAAAACGCAAATCAGAATCATCAGTCCTCATAGTAATAATAATGATACTTACATTACATTAAAAATAATAAATAGTTAAGAGTAAGAAGAAATTATTATAACACAATTGAAGCAGTAGATCTTCCATTGACTAGGCCCAAAGTCTCCAGAAATCCCCACTATTAGATATTCAGAATACAATTGTGAGTTAAACAAAATCTTCTTCATTAAAATTGGTAACAAAGTTACAACATCACCAACATGTATGTATTATATATCCAAAAGAATAGTTACAATATGCAAATTCCTAAACTAGTTGTTCAATTCACCTTTCATCTTTATATAACATTTGGAAAAGTAAATAGATAGAAGCGAATCCTTAGGATCAGGAGAACTTGAGGATTTCGTAAAACTCGATCTGATTTCATAATAAAATAGCATTGGTCCTCTTGGTCTTCCATTGTCTTCCATATTCAGGATGTTGTTTCTTTTGCTTTACTCGTTGCTGTTGTTCTATCGATTGAACATCAATCGTCTAATCTGCATCCCTACATAGTAAGATAGTGAAAGTCAGATTTTCGTGCCCATATTTGTCTAATTTGTTACTAATCTATTTTACCTAGCTTCTGCTATTGTTTCCTCTATTTTTATCCATAAAAGGAAGATAAATTTGTGAAGACAATTTCTTAATTAGGCTATTTACAAGGACAAAACATACCTTTTTCTTAGCCCAACAATTCATACCCCTAATGTTTCACAACCTACAACGTTGTCACTACAACCATTGGAAGAAACAATAGAAAAAGGACTTTGTTATAGTTGTGATAGAAAATACACGAAATTTCATAAGTATGGTGACAAGTAGTTAATTTACATAGATTACGAAGAGGACGAAGAAAATGAACAAGAAATGTCAAAAGAAGAGGATATACACCAGAAACCAACCACTGAGAAAGAGGAAATGAATTTGTCCATATCTTGTAATGCATTGGCAGGAATTACCACTTCTCAAAACTCTCAAGATAGAAGGACATATCAAGAAGTAGAATTAATAGTGTTGATTGATTCAAGTAGTACCCACAATTTTATTCATTGTCAGATAGCCAAGGAATTGAATTTCTTCCTATATCTTGCACGAGAGTATCGAGTGATGGCTGCAAGTCGAGGAAACATAAATTTCTCTGGAAGGTGCCATAATATCAAGCAATCCATGGAAGAATATGTATTGAATACTCCAATGCTTTCCAATCCAATGGGTGGAGCTGATGTTGTACTAGGAGTCCAATGCTTACAATCTTTGGGGACGATAACTTTTAATTATGAAGAACATTTCTTGAAATTTTTTTCGGAAGCAAAGAAAGTTGAATTAAGGGGTATCGTAGTGAAACCAGGAAAGATAGTAAACAAGAATGGCACAAAAAATCTTCTAAATAAATAACAACGAGGCATAATGATCTGAATAATCATATGTTAAAACTGATGTAAAATTGATTAGCCATTAATGAATAGAATGTTAAGTGAAAGTGATAAAACTGTGAGAACTGCTTGAGAAGAAGACTTTACGACATAAAGTAAAACATAAATAAGATGTAAAATAGTAGTGAAAAAACAAATAATTAGTGATACCAGATAGAAATATTGATTATGGAGTTAGTCCCTGATTGACTACATCTCCAGGTCAACTTTCAATATGGGTAACCACTTTATTATAATTGAAACTAAGGAGGTTGGTTACATAGAAATTTGAGTGAAATAAATGTGCACGCAGGAACTTCTAGTCACTGTCAAAGGATAGCTCTCTGAACTAGATTTCCAATGCCTATCATGGTTACCAATTCCCACTGTAGATGGTACTGTTACATTGGAAAAAAATCGACTATAACCTCCAGAACCTGCATACAAAAACCGAAAACCACTCTCCTGACACTTCAATGAGAAAAGTTCCTTTTAAAACCCACTAGGTGCATTTGAAATCCCTCCAGCGAGTTTAGGAATGCATTTGATCTAATTTCGGTTCCTAGGCCTTGGTCTATCCATGTCTTGATAACTTAGGGATAACACCATGGTCATCACATTAGTTCAAAGTCAAATAACAACAATAAAACCCACAAGTAACTTTATAGTAAATCCAAAACTGTAAATGGTTTGTTGATCAGGTAGAGGGGAGGGAGTCAGCAAGTGACTGTCTCATTCTAACCATAGGATGCCTCCTTCGCAGTCATTCTCCAGTGGTTCTAGATAACAACACTATTGGTTTTGCATATGAGCATGTTACATCCAATCGTTACGGCTTTCCCTAGCAGTTCCTACGCGGTGACATAACCTCTGGCAATTTCGGTTCACATATCATGGTTGATGTCACGGTCCCGCAATGGTTAGATTCCCCGTGCTAACCTTGACTGCTTACATACTGACTCCACTTGCATGTCAATTGTCCTGTGGTCTTCGCTTGCATGGTTAAGGTCTGTAGTTATAACTATTATGCTTTATTTGTAATGTTTTGTAATGTAATCTGGATAGATTGAGAGTTAATACCTAGGTTTTATGTGTTTATTTTATGTCATGGATTTATAATCTAATGAGGTCTGGTAGGTATAGGTTTAGGGTTAGGCCTTTTAATGTATTAAAATGTAGGTTTAATACATATTTTAATGTATTGAGGTAATGCATTAGGTTATTGTTTAGACTTAGGGTTATATCTATTAGGGTTTGAAGCTTATGTTTTTTAAAATAACCCATTTACCACCTAATGTTAGAAAGCAACATTAGCAATATCGCATGACAAAAACCTTTCGACAACCCATATCCTGCGAGGTCGAAGACAAACATATGTTGACACAAAAATTATGCAAGGCAAATGATCAACCCATGGTGAAAATCATATTCTGGCAGAATTGACGACAACCTTATGTTGAAAACTAGGTGCAAAACCATATCAGCCATAGATATTACCTAAACAACTTGAACCATAAACAACTCTGTCGAAACTAAATGACATTGGACTGAATGTTGTCGAGGACACTGAACCTATGTAACTGATTTGATGAGATCCTCCTGGATCAATCCTCTCCACTTGAAAGCTTTTGGACCACAAAAGTTTGACTAGATAGATAGTAAATGAGG
>APFE031199745.1:107388-118603 GCA_000404065.3 Pinus taeda
AATGATAGAGACAATCAAAGACATTCTTGACATCAAACCAGCTACTTGACTTCACATACTTTCTTGCTTCGTGATTACTAAGTGAGCTTGCTATAATAAACCCATAAAACTGTACGGTGACAACTACTGCAACTTAGCTTGGTTTTGGAAGTATTGAATTAGCTGTTGGGTTGTTTGAATAACTTTTCCTTATTACTTAAATGATGTTTCCATTTATTATCACTTTCCCCTTATGCACTAATTTCCATTAGATACTTTCACACTGCATTAGAAAATGCTTTGATATGAAACAAATGGGCTTCCTCTCCACTTGAAAAGAGGCTTCCAAACTGTTTGAAACATGAAATGGTGACATAATACAAGAGGAATGGTACAATAACTTTCCTCAATAGTGACCTTCATCCCTATAACTATTAACCTCCAATCTTGTATTGAATTGATTCATTCTGACATTAGGAAGAGGAGCTTTACACATCAACTGTAATTCATGCTGTATTCCCTGCTTATGAGTAAGATGGTTGGTTTCTTTAAATAGAACTGGAAAAGTTTCTACCTCTTTGATCAAGCTATCTTTAAGTTGAGACTCATAATTTGAACAAACATGTTGTCGATTCTTATGTTGATCCTTTACACAAATGATCACAAATCTTTTATTTGAACTTATTAATCGCTTCATCTAATTAGCAACAACTAAATTCAAGTGATTTTTAATTTGATGTGCCATCACAATAAATTCAACGCCATCTTTATTAAGGTGATATTTATGCTCTCTCCTATCAAATATTGCATTATGATCATAAGATAAGGAATTCCTAAGACAACTCCACATATCTCCACTGGAACCACATCAAATTCCACTTCATAAATGTAAATAGTTGTAATGGAAAATATTAATCGACACTATTTTGTGACTTTTATTTAAGTTGATTTATTTAGCCATCCTAATGGGTAAGGTCTTGGATGATTTTGTGTCTCCAAACACAAATTCTTAACTAAATATTCAAATATCATATTGGCCAGTGATCCACTGTCAAACATTGTATGTATCTTTGTGTGCATAGATGTTATCCTTATGTTAAATAATTCAACTCTTCTTTTCTCATTTCAAGGATTTATGTTTGATTAAGATGAAATATTATTCAAACTTGAACCAGTCTCAAAAGTTTTACCTGTCGTAACCATACCAGTTACCCTCCTTTCATCACCTAAATATGAACCTATATTTTGCTGGTCTATTGCAATTGCCTTATTTTCATCCTTCTCCTTCAGGAACTTTTTGCGTTTAAGTTCTAGATGAATTTTCCAACACTTAGATTCACCATGACCAATTCTTTGGCAATGAGAACAAGTAGGTCTTTCCTTCTGAGCTATCACTGATTTCTTTCTCTTCGAATTGTTATTCCCCTTATTTTCATTGGAATCTTTGATTTTCAACTCTTTCGATGATTGCGATGGAAACTTGAATGGTTTGCCACCTGATTCAATATGTATGGCCTAAACACACACTTCATCAAAATCATCAGGATTAAACATCAATAATTTATGCTACAAATATGAATGTGAATTATTGATGTATTTTAATAAAGTTTCATGTGTATGCATGAAATACCAAGCACAAATGCTTTCTTTTTGAACTCCTGAGCAAACTCATGAACACTCTGCCCTTTACCTTGCCTCAAATGTTGTCAATCAATAATAGTTTGTTGCACATATCCTAAAGGATAGAATTGTTTCCTAAGAGCTTTTAAAATGTTAGACCATGAAGAGATGACTTTACCTTTTCTCCTTACATCTATCTGAGTTTTACTTTCCTACCAGATTAAATTTGTTCCTCCCATTTTAAGTGTAGCTAACTGAATTTTCATTTTATCATCAGAAATGTTTTGAATACGACAATATATTTCTAAATAATCCAATTATATAGATTTTCAAGATTCATTTCGCCATCATAAATAGGTAACTCAAATTTTACATCAAGTTTTAAATGAGATGTTTTCTTAGGTTTCTTTTCTATTTCAGATTCTACACTGGAAGAAGAAGAAAAAGATGATGATGGAGATGATGGAGGTGAAGGTGGTTTATCAGCCTTTCCTTTACCTTTTTCCTTTTTCAATGTCTTCAAAGAAGAAGTTGCATCTGTCACCTTCTTGTCTTCGTAGAGTTCTCCCAACATCTACTAGATATTTAAAAATGCTTGCTGAAACTACTCAACACTCATCTTAATTTCATTATTTTCACCTGCATAAAATCCTTTCATGGTCAAGTTATGAACGACTCGTCACTTTACAATATTTAGATCAATCTACTCAAGGATTCATTCTCCACATTGCAACTTTGACCTAGTTAACATTCAATGAAAATTATACAAAAATAGCCTGCTCTGATACCAAATTATATGATATGAAATGATCATATGTTAAAACTGATGTAAAATTGATTAGTCATTAATTAATAGAATGTTAACTGAAAGTGTTGAACTTGTGAGAATTTCTTGAGAAAAATATTTTACGACAGATGAGAAAACATAAATAAGATGCAAAATAGTAGTGAAAACAAAAAATACACAGCGATACTAGACATCAAAATTGATTATAGATTTCGTCCGTCATGGACTACGTCTCTAGGTTCGATTTCAAGATGGGTGACTGCTTTATTAGGATTGAAACCAAGGAGGTTGATTACACATCAATTAGACCGAAATGAATGTACATGTAGGCACTTCTAGTAACTATCGAAGGATAACTCTCTGAACCAGCTTTCCAATGCCTATCATGATTCCCAATTCTGATTCTGGATGCTCCTATTGCACTGAAAAAAAAAATCGACTATAACCTCCAAAACCTACATACAAAAACCCAAAACCACTCACCTCACACTTTAATGAGCAAACTGCCTTTTAAAACCCATCAGGTGCATTAGAAATCCCTCGACCATGTTTAGGAATGCAATTGATCTAATCTGGGTTGTTGCAACTGATTCTATCCATGTCTTGATAACTTAGGGATAACACCATGGTAATTACATTAGTTTAATGTCGAATAACAACCATAAAACCCACAAATAACTTTATATTAAAGAAAAAATTGTAAACGGTTTGTTGACCACATGGAGGGTTGGCAATTAGCATGTGACTATTGTGGTCTAACTACAAGCTTCGACCTCCACAGTCATCCTCCAGTGGTTCCGGCTAACAAAGCTCTGACGGTTTTGTATATGACCATGTTACCTTGGCTATTACGGATTTCCCTAGCAGTTCCAACGCATTGACATAACCTCAGATGGTTCTGTTTCACATGTCATGGTTGATGTCGCAGTCCTACTATGGTCAAACTCCCTGTGCTAACCCTGATGGCTTACATACTAACTCCATTCACATGTCAACTATCCTGCGGTCTTCTCTCGCATGTTTAACACCCACAGTTATGATTGTTATGGTTTATTTGTAATGTTTTTTAATGTAATTTGAATATGCCAAGAGTTAATACATAGGTTTTATTTGTTTTTATTTATGTCATAGCTTTATAATGTAATGAGGTGATAGGTATAGGTTTAGGATTAGCCCTTTTAATGTATTAAAATGTAGGTTTAATACATATTTTAATGTATAAAGGTAATGCATTACGTTACGGTTTAGACTTAGGGTTATAAGTATTAGGTTTCTAAGCTTAGGTTTTTTAAAATAACCCATTTACCACCTAATGTCACAAAGAGACATTAGCAACATTGCATGATGACAACCCATTGACAACCCAAATCCTACGAGGTATATGGTGAACAAATGTCGACACAAAAACTTATTGGGTTGTGTTATATTACTTCCATGACTAGCCCATCTAGTTAACCAGGGGGTTAGGAGGGGGATAGAGCCCCTCCTTCATTACACTGATTCTGCAGTGCGGGGAGTCACAGGGGGCTTGAGGGGTGCAAGTAACCCCACTCTATGTATTTTGGGGCAATACCCCATAAAATTTTGCTTTTGGAATCTATGTTAGGTTGGGCAGACCTACCTATGGTTTTGTGGATGATTTTAACATATGGTTTTGGACCTGATGGTTTTCGGTCCATGGTATTGGATGCTTCAGCATGTATAAATATGTATTGTAACATTGAAAGGAATATAATGAAAAATCAAGCTAGTAGTCTCATCTTTTGGATCCAGGGAAGAATCTCTATGTATATTTGTTTTATGTGTTATGCTATCGCATTATTTATCTTCTTTATTTTAGAATTCGTATGCAGGTAATTTCTGTACAGGGTTAAAACCTACAAAACTCTACAAGGGGAAGAAGTATATGAGGACATACATTGTACAACATCTCTTGTCCGGGGAAATGTAGAGTCTAAATATTGTCCTACCATGACATCCTTTTTGCCTAAAGATCCTCTCTTTTTCATATATATTTACCACTTAAATAAAGCCATATCTACCAGGTTTTGATGAAGGTATGAAGTTGTATGTTTTCATGTTCATATTCAACTGTATACCCTATTATTTTAATTAAAGTTGCAATTGGCTACTAAATTACTCTATTTCGCCGGCTAGTCCAGGACTTTGTAGCCGTCTTCATTGTTCGTGAGCTTCTAGAGTTCTAGATCAAAAATGAAAGGTGCGGATGGATAGAGGATGAATCTATCATTGATACCTTTCTATCCACTTGAAAATATTTGCTGAAAGAAGCACAGGAGATCACAGTCAAACTCCAAGTCAACCATCAGATTAACGCAGAACAGAACCCAAGATCAGTAGAAACCTTATAGTTTTTCCTTCGGAATAGCAAAACGATGGTTTAGCGATATAAGTTTAGATCGGATAAGATATATTAGGCTTGAAATATTCATACATTTATGCCAAGATACATGCTATAAAGCTAATGGCCACACTGTTATTTGGGTGCACACCAAATGATATGTTTATGAATAGTTTGTGAATTTTGTGTGAATAGAATTAGTTCTTTTGTGTGCAAGCATTGTGTTGATTTGAATATCTGAACTACTATGTGGAGGGCCCCTACAAATAGTGTTAGGTTTTAGTCAAATACAATATGATTTCCTTTAATTCTTCAATTGCTCTGTTTTGTGTGAAATGTTGCATAATGATCTCGCCAACGAATTGTCATCTGCATAAGAATTTTAGTTGGATTTATACCTAGCTTAGACTATTATCTAATTTTATTTATACCTAGTACTGCACAATTCATTCCTTTGCTTATTATCAAGCATAATTGAATTGTGTTCAATTCACAATATAGATGTTGCTTGGATTACCTTGTTTGAGTAGAAATTGAACAAGCAAGAAGACCTCTCCTAAAACAATTGAGTTCAATAGTATTCCTTCATAGCTGATAGAATAGGTTTTTTTTTTCACTTAGAGAATTAGGAGTTGCAACATAGGTATTTAAGAACAAAAATCCCCACAACCTAGCATAAGTAAAATCACTCTCACATTATCTGCAAACTAATTGGATAGAGATTAATTCCTAGGAAACTTAATCAACATCCCTAACAATTACAAGACTAATATAATTGACAACCACCACCCCATCTTGAGTTCATATCTTAACAAATACATAACGACCTAATGAATAACTTCTAAGAACATATTGTGCACCCATAATTCATCAGTCTACACACCCTGGTTGACAATTTATGATTGCCAATTCAAGGACATTCAATTGACCAAACATTTTGGTGCCACTGTCGGGGAAGTACAATTATAAGTAAAAAAGAAAAAACAATCATTACTTTAAAACATGACATGTGTAGGGATACAGACTCTAGGGGTAGACTTGTAGGATGAGGAAGAATTTTAATTCCCACAAATCCACTCACTCCACAATTATTTCAAGATTCCACACCACCTACTCAAACCCGAATTCCATTTAGAGGTCGACAAAGACTTCCTGAAGTCTCAGGATCAGAAATTCAATCCAGAACTTCACCTACTTCTTCTACTAAAGCTGTAATTAAAGAAAATCCTACACCCCCAACCACAGGAGTAATTTTTTTGTCCCCCACTCGTGAACAAATTGTGGGAGAAGAATTATAAATTTTGAGAGAAGAAGAGGAATTGGAAACTTATTCTGAGCAACCATTGATAGAGGAACTAGAATGATTAGAAGAACACTATCTTAGCTCCAAAGAATCTATCATGATGAAGAAGGGGAAGGAGAAGTACACAATTTCCATGGCGACGAAAATGGGATTGGAGGTAGAGGAAGAGAAAGAGGTAGAGGTAGAGGAGGGGGTAGAGGTAGAGGAAATCAAGATCCTTTGGGATTCCCTATTCTTGATGGAGATAAAACCCTTATAATGAAAAATATATCACCCTCGATTCTTCCTAATTTCGATGGGAAAATGATGGAAGATCTGAAGACATTTCTCTTTATATTTCAAGTATTATGCTGGTCATATGACTATCTGCATGATGCTCAAAAGTTGAAATTGTTCCCTGCCACATTAAAAGACTCAACATTGAAATGGGTTATGAGTCTAGGAGTGTATTATATCACAACATGGGCACAAATGAAAGAGGATTTTAGGTAGGTATAGAGATTATTGTATGCCTAGTAACCTTAAAGATGAAGTCTTCAAAATGACACAAAAGGAAGATGAGAATCTTGAAGATTTGGTAGAAGGTTTGTTTATAACGTTAAAAGAGCAAAAATGGATAATTTGGATGAAGAAACGTTAAAACATCTTTTACTCAGTGTTTTTAAAGATGAATGGATCTATCTCCTTAACATAATGGGAAAAGGAGATATTTCCCAGCTACTGTTTGCAGAAATTTTTGATTTATGTGTACATATCTCAATGGGTAAAGAAATAGTTGGAAAGAGTCATAGAGACCCTCCCTTATCAAGAATAAACATGTCTACAGCTGGGACAGTTAGTAGGGTAGAAATAGGAAATCTGCTTGATACCTTTAAAATAGATATTTTAGGGAGCCTAAGTGAACAAGTAAACACCCTTAAAATACAAAATAGGAAAACTTATGAGAATTGTGCATTATCTATCTTCTCTCCCAAATTTCAAAAGAAACATGCTTTGAGAGACTCTCCCTTAAACTCAAAAGCCATAGAAACCTATGTCATATGTGCAGATAATCATGATACAAATAAATGTCCATCCTTACATGGTCTTAAGGTTGTGTTCAATGATGAAGGCATCTTAGAACTAGTAGACCCTGTCGACATTATAGCTGGAAGATGAATGTAAAACCCCCAACCAAATGAATCACAAGGATTTAGACCACAACGATTTTCCTAGTCTTCATAAAGAAATTGGAATTCAGCCTAGCAACCTTGGGCTCTGCCGCATTCACAACCTTGGAATCAAGGATGGAAAAATCCTTATGGAGCCTATGCTCAATATCAATAATACTTGCCATCCTATCTTCCACCACAATTATTAACCCCCTCCAATAAAATTCCTTAAGCTAATTAATTGCCACTAGTTCCTGTACAGAAACAAAACCCGCAACTTTCCCTACCATTTCCACAAAAATCAAATCAACTACCCTCTCAACCACTTCCAAATATTAATAATAAGATACCACAACAACCATTGTACAACATGGAGGTTCAGAATCCTCAAACTTATGTGATAACCCCACTAGACCTAAATAATTTCCAATTAAGGTCTCGAAGAGTATTACCAAAAAATTGTTCTATTGTCATTGGAAAAAAGAAATATGATCTTAAAAAACATAAGAATCAATGAGAAGAACGGGAGAATTCTCTCCCTCAAAAAGAAACTAAACAAATGGAAGAAATTCCAATAGATGATCCTATCGTAGAACAACCTTCAATATCAGTTATACCACCTTTCCTAAAAAGGTTGAAAATCGATGAAGGAGTAACGAAACAAATTATTTTTCCTTATTACAATATGATGGATGAATTGCGAAATTTTTCATTAAGATTCCTTTATTACAAGACATAAAGGAAATACCATTTTTTGCAAAAACAATCAACTAATTAAGTACACAATGATCAGGGAAAAGAAGAAAAAATATAAAAAGAATTCAGTTAGTCAGAAAAATTGTAGAGAGGATGATGGGGAAGATGAAAATTCAAAAATATTTAGACACAGGAAGCCCCATTGTAAGAATTCATGTCAATGGAATTGAAATACCAAACAAAATGATTGAGTCACGAGCATCCATAAACATAATGAGAAAACATGTTATGGACACACTTAGGCTTCCTAATCTTCAATACATGCCAACCTTATTGCAATTAGCAGATAGGCCTATGATTAAACCAGATGGTGTGTTAGAGAATTTTGTGTATCTTTAGATTCCTGGGAATATCCTGTTGATTTCATGGTCTTAACACCTAAGAACAATCTAGGAGGACATCCATTAATTCTAGGAAGGCCTTGGTTTGCTACAACAGATGTTTTTATTGGTTGTAAGTCAGGTGATATGAAAATATCAGATCGAAATTCTACTAAGAAATTTACATTATAACCCCCTACAAGAACAACAATAGATACAGAAACTGAAGAATGAATAGAAGATCGAGAATAAATACAACCTATTGTTGTCACTAAACAAGTAAAAGAGGAAGACAAACTTTTAATTTACTAGAAAATAATGAATATTCCTCAAATTATGAGTGTAGTTGAAACAAATATCTCTCCTCTAAATAAGTATTATTGTTTCCCATGGAAAAATTTGGGAATTCCTCGATAGAAATCTTTCCAAGAAAAACTTTAAATGTCAATAAAAACTTGGAATACATGCAAAAGAAACAATTGATAGAAATTTTACAGAAACATTCTTCTACTTTTGCATGGGAGTACACTGACATGAGAGGAATTGATCCTAAAACTTGAATACATCATATATACATTGAACAAAATGCAAGACCAGATAGACAACCTCAGCGAAGAATGAACCCAAATCTAAACGAAATTGTTAAATAAGAATTGCATAAATCATTAAATATAAATTTCATCTATCCAATATCTAACATCAATGGGTTTCACCCCTAGTAATCGTCCTAAAAAGAATGGAAAATGAAGAGTATGCATCGATTAAAGGGAGTTGAATAAAGAAACAGTAAAAGGCCACTTTTCATTACCTGTCATAGACTACGTCATGGATGCTTTAGCAGGAAAAGAATATGGTTTCTTCTTTGATGGGTTCAGTGGATACAACCTGATTCAAGTGGCCGTAAATATTAGGATAAAACCACATTCACTTGTCCATGGGGAACTTATGCTTACCTAGTACATCCCTTTGGGTTATCTAGTGCTCCGGGAACCTTCTAAAGGGAAGTACTGGGCATTTTCTCTGACCTTATCCATGATTGTGTGGAACTGTACATGGAGGATTTCACAGTCTATGGGGATTCATTCAATGAAGCACTAGAAAACCCAGAGAAATTCTTAATAAGATGTGAAGAAACAAACCTCTCATTAAGCCATGAAAAATGTTTCATGATTTTTTTCTTTTTGGTGTTTCACGGACAACCAGGGTCACTGGGTGGTCATTAGGTCCATGGAAATATATGAGCTTGATCAAGGTTATCAAGGCCTGTGGACAATAGCTAGGACTAACCCTAAGGGCTTTCGAGAGAATTGACTGTGCGACCTCTCGAATGGCAAGGCACTTATTTGACCAGTTGAGCTAACCCTTAGGGCTAAGGGAATTGCTTTAGGTCACCATATTTTTGGGGATGGAATTAAGGTAGACTAATCTAAGGTGGAAGTCATTTCCATGTTATCAGTTCCAAGTTGCCAAAAGGTCGTTAGAAGTTTTCTCAATTTTACTGGGTACTATAGAAGATTTATAGAAAACATCACAAAGATTGCATCCCCACTCTTTAAATTACTCACCAAAGATTGTGAATTAAGTTGGGATTGTGAATCTCAAGTTGCCTTCGAAACATTGAAAAAGAGAATTTTTGAAGAACCTGTCTTAAAAGGACCTAATTGGAAATTTCCTTTCCATATCTTAGAAGATGCTTTAGGTTTAGCCTTAGGAGTTGTTTTAGGACAAAAAGATCTCACTCCTTATACCATTTATTAAACTAGTAAAAATTTAACCCCTGCAGAATTAAATTACACTATAACTGAGAGGGGGTTCTTAGTTGTAATTCATGCCATTAATAAATTCAAACATTATATAACTGGATATGAAACTTTTTTCCACACAGACCTTTCTTCCATTAGATACCTAATGAATAAACGAGTCACTAATGGAAGGATAACTAGATGGATCCTAATTTTACAAGAATTCAACATAACCATTCTAGATAGGCTAGGAAAACAGAACACAATTGCCAATTTTCTATCTAGAATACAAAATGAAAACAATGATCGACCCATAGAAGATAAACTTCATGATGAATATCATTTTGCAATATCTACTAAATCACCTTGGTATGCAGATATTGCTAACTATTTAGCCAGAGGAAAAATACCATTTCATTTATCTCTTAGAGAAAAAAGAAGAATAGTCCACAATAGCACATCCTACTCATGGATAAATGAGGAATTATATAAGGTCGGACTAGACCTCATCATCAAAAGATGTGTTCAGGAGGACAGAATACCAGGGATACTAAAAGCGTGTCACAATGAGCCATGTGGAGGACATTTCTTTGACAACAGAACTGCTTACAAAATCCTTCTTTTAGGATATTATTGGCCTTCCATTTTCAGGGACAGCAAGGAATATGTTAAGAGACGTGACAATTGACAGAGAATGTGAAAACCTACTCTTTCAAATGAGATGCCACTGCAACCATAGGTACTTATCGAACCATTTGAAAAAAGGGCACTGGATTTTGTTGGACCAATCAACCCACATTCAAAGTAAAGAACTATATTCTGGTATGTATTGATTATGTCACTAAATCGGTAGAAGCTAAAGAACTTCCTTTTTCTACTGAAAATATTGTAGTTTCATTTGATTTAGAATTCGTATGTAGGTAATTTCTGTACGGGGTTAAAACCTACATTTGGTATCAGAGCTATTTTGGCTTCAAGGGGACACCTTTGTTGCTAAGGGGTTTCGCTCGGGCCTGTGGTAGACCCTATTCAGTGGGAGATCTGTGAGATCGATTGTGGTGGTAAAAGAAGATGGCGAGCAGTGGAAAGATAGAGATTGAGAAGTTCAATGCTCAGAGTTTTGAGTTGTGGAAACTCAAGATGGAGGATCTGTTGGTGGATAAAGATCAGTGGATCGTGGTAGATCCGGGTACTA
>APFE031199745.1:130338-141301 GCA_000404065.3 Pinus taeda
CACCATTCAACCAGAGGCAACCATTTGACCCATTGTGTCCGTTTATCAGATACAAAGCAACGAAGATATCCTTCCAAACATTTGTTTACCATCTCATTTTTCCCATCAGATTGAGGATGATAAGATGAGCTATGAGCTAACTGAGTACCAAGACATGAAAATAATTTTGTCCAAAAATTTCCAGTGAAAATGGGATCTCTGTCACTTACAATAATTTTTGGATTTCCATGTAGCTTTCGGATTGTTTCCATAAATGTCGTAGAAACTGTATTGGCTTTAAATGGATGTGATAATTCACAAAAGTGTGCATACTTGGTAAGTCTGTCAACTACCACCATGATGACACTCTTTCCCTTAGACTTGGGTAAACCTATGATAAAATCCATTGAAACCTCCTCCCAACGTTGGCTTGGAATGGATAAAGGTTTTAATAGACCCGATGTCTTAATTGTTTCAACTTTATTTTGCTGGCAAGCCAAACATTCCGCCACAAACGTTTGAATATCTGATTTAAGGCCCTCCTAAAAAAATTCCTTCTTAACCCTGTGGTAAGTTTTTAAAAATCTCGAGTGCCCTCCTAAGGGAGAAGTGTGCAATTTCATAAGAATATTTTGTTTTAGGTGGGAATTCTTACAGAGGTATAAGCGATATTTGTACCATAACGAATCATTTTTCCAGCTAAATGTATCCGACGTACTAGAATCCTGTTGTCACTTTCGAATAAGTGCCCACACATCTTCATCATTCTTGCATTCCTCCCTTTCTTTGTTTATCCAATCTGGTTGGATAATACAAATGCCACACAATAATGCTTCCACATCCTCATCCTTTCTTGAGAATGCATCTGCCACCACATTTTGCTTCCATTTTTGGAGATGATTTCAAAGTCATAACCCAACATCTTTGTGACCCACTTTTGTTTCTCTTCATAGGATAATCTTTGTTCTAAAAGTATTTAAGGCTATCATGATCCGTTTTTACCTTGAAGTGTCTTCCCATTAGGTAGGGTTGGCATTTCTTAAGTGCATGGAGTATTGCCAACAATTCGTTCTCATAAATAGCTTTGTGTGAAAAATTTCCCTTGATTGGATGACTTTCAAAAGAAATGGGTCTTTCATCTTGCATTAAAAAAGCACCAATTCCATTTCCTGAAGCATCACATTCCACAATAAAGGTTTTTGTGAAGTCCGGTGTAGCTAAGACAGGTGCTTGGCAAATTACCTCTTTAACATGTTCGAAGGACTTTGTTGCTTCTAGAGTCCATGAAAATGCACCTTTCTTCAATAGTGTTGTTAGAGGTGCTGCTATTCTCCCATAATTCTTAACAAACTTGTGATAATACCCATTCAACCCGAGAAATCCTCAGAGATGCTTTATGGTTGTGTAGATTCTCCATTCCTTAATGGCTTTAATTTTGCTAGGGTCTACCTTAACTCCTTCATGAGATACAATATGACCCGGATATTCCACCTCTTGGACTCCAAAGAAACATTTGGATCTTTTTGCATATAATTGTTTCTCTCCAATAGTTGTAGCACCCTGTCAACATGTTCAACATGATCCTTCCAAGACTTGCTGTAGATTAGTATATCATCAAAAAATACTAACACAAATTTTCTAAGGAATGGTTTGAAAATTGAATTCATCAACCCTTGAAATGTTGAAGGTGAATTGGTAAGGCCAAAAGGCATGACCAAAAATTCATAATGACCCTCATGAGTTCTAAATGTTGTTTTTGGAATGTCTTCAGTCTTCATTCTGATTTGATGATATCCTGAACGAAGATCTAACTTGGTGAAGTAAATTGATCCATGCAATTCATCCAGTAATTCATCAATGATACGAATGGGAAACTTATCTTTAATAGTGAGCTTGTTGAGCTCCCTATAATCTGGGCACATGCACCATGATCCATCCTTCTTGTGCACCAATACTACTGGAGTAGAGAAAGAACTTTGACTCAGTTGATTTATACCACACTCTAGTATTTCTGCAACCATACGTTCAATTTGACTCTTTTGGACATAGGGATATCTGTACGGCCTGATGTTTGGAGGAACACTTCCTGTAATTAGATTAATAGCATGATCATGATCACGCACAGGTGGGAGACCTTTGGGAATCTCAAATACCTTGGAATGATTGTCTAGGACTTTTTGGAGATCTGGAGAAATAGATGATTCCGATGTGGAAACATCTAGTGAACATAATTGTGCAATTATACCTCCTTGTTGCCTTTTTAGAAGCTTTGTCATACCATTAGAGCTGATTATATTTCCTAGTTTCCCTGCAATACCCCTTAATTCAACTTCCTTTCCTTCCGTAGAAAATTTGATGAAAATTTCTTGAAAATTGAAAGTTATTGTACCCAAGGGTTGTAGCCATTGGACTCCTAGTACAACATCAACACCTCCCATTGGAATGGAAAGCATTGGGCTAGTCAATACATATTCTCCCATGGATAGCTTGATATTATAGCACTTACTAGAGCAGTTTATTGTTCCTCCATTTGCAATCATCACTTGACTCTCTGGTGCTGGATATAGGAAGCAATTCAATTCTTTTGCTACCTTACCATGAATAAAATTGTGGGTGCTTCCTGAATCAATCAACACTATTACCTTTTTCTTCTTGATTTGTCGTTCTATATTGATGGTTTGAGGAGTGGTAATTCCCACCAATGCATTACAAGATATGGTCGAATTCATTTTTTCTTCATCTATGCTTTGTTCCTGGAGTATATGCTCTTCTTTTGACCTTTATTGCTCCTTTTCTTCTTCCTCTTCACAATCTATGCAGAATAATTTCTTCTCAGCACACTTATGACCTTTAGTGTATTTGCTATCACAACTGTAACAAAGCCATTTTCCTCTTTTTTCTTCCAATTGTTGTGGTGTCAACCTTGTAGGTTGTGGAAGACTAGGGACAACACTTCCATATTTATAGTTGTGAGTAGTATGCTTCTTAGTTGCCATAATTTTGATTTCCATTTTTCTTGCTAACCTAAATGCCTTCTCTAATGAATCAGGTTCCCAAAGGTGAACATCATGTTGGATATTATCCTTTAAATACCCTATGAACACATCAATATTATGCTCCTCTGGAATATCTTTTACCCTTATGTTCAATTTTTGGAACTCCTCAATGTGCTCCATTATTGAACCCTTTTGTTTGAGACTTATCAATTGGCTACAAAAAGTGTTTCTTTTTGTATCCTTATAATGTGCTATGAATTATTTTGTAAAAATTGCCCAAGTGATAAATTGTTTACGAGAGAAAAGCCATTGATATCATACAAACTGATATGGTTCCAAATATAAAGCTTCCATACGTGCCTTTTGTGTGTTTTGCACATTATTGAGATCAAAAAATTGCTCCATCTGTAATATCCATGTTGCGGAATCCTTGCCATCAAACTTCCTCATATCAATTTTTGGAATATTGTGGGTCTTCGATCCAACATTAGAGTCTATGGAATCATGATTAACATTTCTTTTATTCTCATCATGAGTTTCATTTACTACCCTTTCACCATTAGTGACCCTTGCTTGTAGCAACTTATTCATATTTATCTTCAATTCTTCCTTGTTTGTCTTGAAATCTATCTTCAAATCATCCATCTTAGCTTCCACGTCATTCATCTTAGCTTCTACACCTTTCTTTAAACAATCAATCTTAGCTTCTACGCCTTTCCTTAAACCATCCATCGTAGATTCTGTTCATTTTTGTGCAAGTGACACTTGTTGCAGTTGGTCTCGTAATTTTGATATATCATGTTGCATTTCTTCCTCTTCTTCATGAGTCATGATAGATCTTTCAGGTCGCCTACTAGGTTTTTCCATTTTCTTTCCTTGGGACATCAATTACCGATAATAATGCTTTACTATGCCCTTTGAATTCCTTCAAAATAAATTTTCAAACCAACCTTAAGCAAACATTTTAAAAAATATACACACCTTTTTTCACTTTGTATGACCTCGATATTACCTCTAATATATCTCTGTAATTTCGGATCATCCATTTATGAAATTGTGACCTGCATTAGCCCTCTATGTCCTCTTTCCAATGCCACCAGTCTCACCCCAATTGGATTCTGCAATGAAGAGTTATGCCAAATCTCCCACAGTGACCTGATTATAGACTAATTCAGTAGAGCGAACTTGTATGGCGTGGCACGTGTCCTTGTTTTGACCTTTGGTTGTGAAAAATATATACAAAAAACAACAGTCCATCCTCTTTTTGTACCTTCTTATGAAATTTCAATCTAATGCTCATAGAGAATGTTATGACGATTTGCCTCAGGTCACCTGTTTTGAATGTAATTCAGGATTCTACAAAAGGACCAACTTCCTCAAATCATATCTCCAAAAATGTAGTGCAAAAATATCTGACATTCGTACCTGAGATTTAGCACGATGTCTTCTCAAATGGGTTTTTTTTTTAGCTTCTGAAACATCACAGAAAAAAAAGTTATAGCGAAAATTCCACGATGACCTGTTTGGAGCAGCGAAACCCTAGAATCCAAAGCTCTGATACCAAATGTTACGAAACAAGCTCAAGAAAAGATAGAAAAGATAGATCAATGCCTTAGAATTTAGCCTCTTTGAGGGGGAAACCTCCTTTACCTTACATAAATGAAAAATTCTTGGATGATTCAAATGACAAAACCTCCTTTCTATATATAGGAGTCTAAGGAGTCACAATATAACCCAACCGACCTAACCATAATAATATAAAGCCACAAAAATAACAATAGAGGGATTATATGGGGCACAATAATAACAATATGGGGGCAATAGGGGCACAAAAATATTAATAAAGGGTACAACTACAATAGTAATGGGGTAATCACTAGTATTATAGCGACCCAACAATGACATGCTGATATTTAGCAAAACATGGGAAGAATATTTAAAGCATGTTAAGTAGACACTAGATGTTTTGAAAACAGGAAAACTTTATGTTAAACTCTCAAAATGTGAATTTGGCAAAACATCTTTGAATTATTTAGGACATATAGTAGGGGGTGGTGAATTGAAGATAGATCCCTCTAAGGTGGTAGTCATTATAAACTGGCCTATAGCCAAATCTGCTACAGAAGTTAGGAGCTTCTTAGGAGCAGCACAATATTAGAGAAAGTTCATTTCCAAATTTTCTTTAATTGCAGCTCCCTTACATGCTTTAACAGGATTGAACAAGGTGTTTCAGTGGGGAGGCAAACAACAGAAAGCTTTTGACACCTTGAAAGAAAAGATTAGTACAACACCTGTACTAGCATTTCCTGATCTTCAAAGACCATTTGAGATCCAAACAGATGCCAATGACTATTCCATGGGAGCAGTGTTGACACATCACGGTAAACCCATATGTTATAATTATGAGACATTTAATTCTGCAGTAGTTAACTATCCTACCTATGATAAAGAATTGTATGCATTAGTATAGAGTGTGAAAAAGTGGAAACATTACTTAATTGGCAAAGAGATAGTAATACATACTGATCATCAACCACTTCAATATCTACACTCCTAAACTAAGTTGCAACAATCAAGACACTATAGGTGGATGCATTTTCTACAACAGTTTCATTTAATCATCAAATATAAAAGTGCATACACAATAAAGTTGTAGATATGTTATCTAGACCCATTATAAATGCATCTATTATACTTAAGCATAATTCTGTCTTATATGAGATCAACATTGAACAATATGCTTAAGATATAGACTTTAAAGATTTATATGCAACTTTAAGTCAAGGCAAACGAATAGAAGAATTAGATTATCATGTAAAGGACTGACTCATATATCATTGTGGGAAGCTATGCATTCCACAAACTAAAAAAGTAAAGATAATTCGAGAATCACACACTTCTCTAATATCAGGTCACTTTGGGGTAATTAAAATAGTTGCACAGTTGCAAGGATTTTGTTACTGGCCAAAAATGAATGAGAGGGTTTCTAGATATCTAAGAGGGTGTACTATGTGTGCTAAAAGCAAGCCCAACAATAGAAAACTAGACTTGTACACTCCATTACCAATTCCTTCTCACCCTTGGGAAAGTGTTTCCATGGATTTTGTTGGAGGAATGCCTAAATCTAGGAAAGGTCATGATTATTTGTATGTTGTTGTGGATAGGTTCAGCAAACTGTGTATTTTGATACCTTGTAATAAATAGATTATAGCTGAACAAACTACAACACTGTTCTTTCAACATGTATGGGTTCATTTTGGATTACCCACTTCCATTGTATCTGATCGAGACACTCGATTTGTGGGAAAGTTTTGGTCAAGTCTGTGGGAACTAATGGACACCAAAATGAAGAAAAGCATAGCTTTTTATCCAAAAATTGATGGCTAGACTAAAGTAGTCAACATGACAGTGATCTAGTTGCTCAGAGGATATTGTAGTAAACATCCTAAGCTTTGGGATGAACATTTGTGTTTTGTGCATCATGCTTACAATAGAGAAAAACATTCTTCTACACAGATATGTCCTTTTGGGACCTGTTTTGGTTTCACACCAAGGTCTCCTTTTGAGACTTGTTTTGGTTTCGCACCAAGGTCTCCTTTGGATTTTGTCTTTGGTAAAAACACCACAATTGAGGGACACAGTGATGTCGATAGGGAAACTAGTTTCATTGAACAAATTCAATAGATCCACCAGGAAGTATAGGAACAACTGGAAAAGAGCCAAGCCAAATACAAGTCAAGACATGACAAGCATCGGATGGACCATAGTTTCCAAGTTGGTGACCAAGGCTGGCTGTATATCAGCAAGGACAGGATGCAAGGTGAAGGTAAAAAGATAAAGCCTATAAGGTATGGACCTTTCAAGATACTTGAGAAAATTGGTGAGAATGCTTTTTTCCTTGATCTACTAGCTTACATGCACATCTATTCAGTCGTAAATACAGATTGCTTGAAACTATTTGATCCTTCACTAATTGAGGATCCCTAAGAGAAAAGTCAATTGCCTTCTATTGATGACCTATTACTAGAATATCTTAATGAATTACAGGAAGACATAGTTCTGGGCAGGAAGGTAACGACGACGTGGAGGGGAGATGTTGAGTACCTCAATATTGGGCTCAAGGGTTCAAAGCCGAGAAGTGCAAAGTGGATAGAGATTGGACAACAGAGACAATTGTACGCTCACTTAGTTGATGCTTGAAAACCAACTTTTGGTGGTCCAAAAGCTTTTTTAGTGGGAAGTTCGTGATCAAAATTAGATCCATGAAAATTTCAAAGTTCTATGACTCTATCAAATCATGACAAACTTCAAAAACTTGTCAACAATGAGCTATCAGGAAGACCTCTGAATAGTGACAATTTGTAGCTAGCAAGGAACGACGATGACCTCGGTCAAAGCGCGCTGACTGAGGCCCATGGAGACTACGTATGACGCAAACTAGTAGTTAGGAAGTCTGGATCAGAAAACGGAGGCAATTTCTGATGCTAATCGCGAATCGATGAGCAAAACCCCTCGAAATGGAAAGGCCTCAAGCGCTCGGTCACAAGCGATGATCCAGGTGGATGTTGGTGGCCACCCACCTATCCCATTTGGACCCCTGCAACTGTCTCTTTCGTTTTGTTTCAGTTTCCTAAATTGTAGCACAATTTACTATTTTTAGTATTTTTTCGGGTCTTGAACTTCGAGAGCCGTGTTGAGGCCCTAAATAACATTTTTTGGGAAAACTGGGGGTAACATGGGTCCATGGACCGATTTTTCCCTTCCCAAAGTTACGACCCCAGGAAATTGATGTACCAATTTACCGAAACAGGGCCCACAATTTGGTGTTTCATCTTCTAGGGTTAGGTTTTGGGATGTGAAGGGTTTTTTCATTGTTTCTCAACAATAAATAGGCCTTCGAGCCTCATTGTAACACAATCCAGAGTCATGTAGCCACCACATCTCTTCTCAGAGATAAGCTACAATCGCTCTAGTTGGTTTATTTCCATTTCTGGTTGTAAGCATATTTCAGTATTTTCCATTAATGAAATGAAGTATTATTTCCATTGCATCTTTGTGTATATGGTTATCTCTGTATTTTGTTGCATTGTTGTTTAAATCCAGATCAAGCGAAGCCAGACAACCTTGGGAAAAGCTCTAAAGTGAAAGGTGGGTCCCGCGCTCCAATACCAGAGCAATATGAGAGGCGTTTTAAGTGGTAAGTAGAATTTTCAGGAGACCCAGCGATGCCATACAGTGAACGATGCGTGTGTGGAAAATGAGAGAGAAAACTGCCTATCATCATGGACTAACGTCTGAGCAAGTCAACCGCACGATAAGAGCGAACAACGTAGGATCTGGGGTCTCCAGATCTAACCGCAAAGATTACGCCTGATGGAAAGCCAGATTTGACAGGAGAAATAAGCTTAGGCACATAAAGGTTGAAGTCCAATTGGACGGCTGAATTGGTGGATGAATCATTACATAGAGTAACCGAAATACCAATCCATTTGAGAAATAGCTCGCGCAGTTCGTGAAAGGACAAGTGGCCACTTCCCTATGAGACGTTACACAGTGGCGATGATGTAGAGGTAGGGAATTCCAAGAAAATAGGAGCAGGCTATCCGAAGAGACAGAAGAATAAGCGAATAGTGAAGGACATATTGGCTTTAAGCCATGAACGAACAGACAACAAAAGTGAGCATGATAAGAAGAAGGAGACAAAAGGGATAGAAGCAGACGCAAAGAGTCGAGCTGATCAGGAAAGCTAACGTAGCATCGAGCAGACAAAAGGTTTGAGAGGTTCAAGGAATCCCCGTGAGGATATTTGTCACGAACTGGGTACCAAATTGGACCCGTCCCATCAAGACCAGTTGAGGTCGAGACTTGGTAAGGGGGAGTCTGTGCACTGTAGTGACTTGGGGAATCCAAGAACCACCCTACTAAGCACCATCTATTTCAGGAGACTCGAATGGATCTCCTTATTGTAAAAATTATTTCATATCATCACCGTCTTTTGATATTTATTTTTTATTTTATTAATAAATTTATATAATTTTTATTAGTAATTATAATTGATTATTTTTATATCATTAAGTGTGTGGATTCTAGAATTTTAGTTTAATTTATCAATATCAAAAATTATATTTATATTTTTTTTTATCTTATTAATAAATTTATTTCATTTTTATTAGTAATTATAATTGATTTTTTTATATTAATAAGTGTGTTTATTTTGGAATACAGATTCTAAAATTTTAATTTAATTATCAATAAGTGGATGGTAATGATTTAGCATTCATGAAATATTTTATAATATTCTTGTTAGTGTACAAGAATCATAATTTGGTATTTATGTCCAAAGTAGTTATTCTTTTTCTTTTGTATTTTAATTAAATTGACTACCTAGTGTAGCCATATAAATTAAATGGATAGTAAACACCCATAGGAATCAACCCAGTTTAAGTATCAAGACACATTCTAACACTTAGTATATGATGATTTTTTATGATATTTTTAATTTTAACAATGTAATATAAAACAATCATAAAAACTCAGAGTGCTAGAAAGTCTTTTGATGCATATTAAGGATTGATGTCTATCAACATTTACCACCCATTCATGATTGGCTTACTTAGTTAATTTAACTAAAAGGACAAATGAGAATAACTACTTTGGAGTTAAATATAAACCTTTGATTTGTGTACACCAATATTGTAGAATATTCTATGGACATTAAATCCTTACCATCCACCTAATAATTATTCATAATTAAATTAAAATTCAAGATGCTCTATTCCAACTAATAAAAATTGAATACATCTATTAATAAAATTAAATGATATATTATTTTTTAACATTATTTATTATTATTATTTATTTTTTAAGTTAGGTATGTTATATTATGACTAAAAAAATATACATCTAAATATAGTTAGCTATTAGTCTTTCATTTTGAAAATATGATCAACATTCAATTTATATGGTTGTTAATCCATTTAACAAAAAAAGAGGAAAGAGAATCTCAACCTTTAATTTGTGTATACTATTTTGAATAATATAGAATATCTCTACCATCTACTTAATAATTATATGGATAGGCATGTGCATTTTGGAATATGGTTGTTACAATTTTAATTTAATTATCAATAATTATTAAGTGGATAATATGGATTTAAACTCCATAGAATATTCTTAGTAGTATATAGAAATCAAAGGCTCACATTTATTTCTAAAGTACTTATGTCTTTTTTTCCTTCTAATTTAATTTATTAAATAAAAAATATTAGATGAAAAAATATCATATGCAATGAGTTATAGTTTTTGTGGCATGTGGTATTAATAAACAATGGTATTGTAACAAAGCCGATTTAGAGATTTAGAGTATCCACAATAAATTGTGGTAAAGCCATTAAGAATTGTGTTACATATTTTTTTAATTTATATAAGTTTAACTTCTATATTAATTATTTTATCATTAACAACACAATTAATATATTGAATCATGTTATGATTTAGAGCCATGGCGTTGCAACATTTTTGTTTACATATATAAACTCGTTGTAATTTTTTTTTGATTAAGAATCTTGTTTCATATGTATATATGTTTAATTTTTTTTAATAATTATTTTTTTAATATAATATAACAATAATAAATTATATTTAGAAAATTATTATTATTATTTTAATTTAGCAACCTGAGATGTATCATATATCATAGTGTTTCAGAACTTAATTTATAAAGTTTCACTAATTTTGTTATTATATTTGAAATACTAAATAATGGAAAAATCATCATCAATATGAACACATAGAAAGTCTCTTTAACTCTTAGGTAAGTTTACAAATCCTTATATGTTTAAAGTTGAATTTCATGTAACTTTTTAAAAAATCTTTCAATAAGATTTGTATATAAATTATTTCAAGTCTCACCATAAATGAAAATATTATATAGACTTTTATAAAAAGGATTTGTAATTCCTTTTATACTTTATATTGAATCACCAAAC
>APFE031199745.1:141585-230714 GCA_000404065.3 Pinus taeda
TTTTAAGAAAACTTTAAATTAAAAAGACTTAAAACCTTTCTTAAATCGAAAAGGCTTCCTGAATCCTTCAAGATTAGACCGTAGTGAATATAGCTATAAGCGTAGATTTATAAGTGTACATATTATAAATGACTTAAAGAAAATCATCAATCATAATTTTTTAAAAAGAAAAGAAATGCGCTGTCTCAATATTTTGCTAGCCAGCATTTTGAGTGGGACAACATATCCTCTTCCTTTAATTTGTGTGATTGTACATAGTTTGGCGTAGGTATTGATATGAAATAAGAATTAAATGGTGGAATGCAATTTGGGTTAATACTTAGCATATATTATTTATTTATTATTTATTAGGGTAATTGAAAATTTAAAAATATATATGTAAGGCTAATCTTTATTTTATAATTATAAAATGATATTAATTTTTATATTATTAAATATTTTTTCACAATTTTTATTTTCGTTAAAAAATTTAGATATAAAAGTTTATATACAGATGAAAAGGAATTCTATGGTACCTATCTTTTTCTTACAAAGGGGACAAATGTATTTCCTTAAAAAATAACCCACTCAAGAAAACTAAGTTTGTAATACATTCAATAAAGAAGAAGAAGATATCATAAAGTCAACATATATGGAATTTAAGGTGTGCTCGTAAGAAGAGGAATAACTTTTGTAAAGTTACTTTAAAATTAAATATATTTCTTTCAACTCAAACTATCTAAGTACCCGTATCAGCTATGTGTTTATTAAAAGAGGAATACCTTTGGTAAAGTCACTTTAAAATTATACATATTTCTTTAAATCCCACAATAGTCAGGTGCCCGTTTCACCCATCTTTTTCTTTGCATCAATATTACAAATGTGTTAGAGTTATATTTACTCCATGACCTATTCAATAGCATGCATTGTTTAAATATAAGTTTAGAGAACTTTCCAATACAATTATTGAGACTCTGACCACAATTCTTGCTCCTAACTTGCATGTTAATTATTCCACATAAGTGCCTTCATAGTTACCTCGTTATGCACATCTTCCAACCCTTTCTCATAAGAGATAAACGCATTTGAATCCGGCAAGCTCACACATTAAGTACATCTTATTACTCCATTTTTCCACCATTAATGTTGGATGAAAAGGAGGCCATGGAAAAAATAATAGCACCACATACCATATCTTACAAAAAAAAGAGGGCCAAATAGTGAGGAGATGTACCAAAAGGGACCAGAAGCCCTAGAACACTTCCAAGGCTAAGGTTAAGGAATGAAATGAAGGAACACATTATGCTCCTATACTAGAATATTTCCAAGCACAATTAAGGGAAACAACACTAATGTAAAACATAATTCTGGGGTCATTTAAATGTGCATTCATTCTGACATCTTCCCATATGCCTTCTATTAATAAAATTCACTATTTGTGATTTCATGAACAAACCTATAATGAAGGACCTATAATGAAGGTTGACATCCCCATCTTAGTGACCTACAACTTTATACACCTATCTTTCATTTCCATAGGTATTATATGGTATTATAACTTAAATCATAGGTATTATATGGTATTATAACTTAAATGATTATATAGATTGGAGGAACACCTTTATACTTACGAGGCCTTAATCTAATTGTCATGCAACATTAACAAGTGAGTCCAATTTATTCTTACATCTTCCCATATGCCTTCTATTAATAAAAATCACTATTTGTGATTTCATGAACAAACATATAACGAAGGTTGACATCCCCATCCTAGTGACCTACAACTTTATACACCTATCTTTCATTTCCATAGGTATTATATGGTAGTATAACTTAAATGATTATGTAGATTGGAGGAACACCTTTATACTTACGAGGCCTTAATCTAATTTTCATGCAACATTAACAAGTGAGTCCAATTTATTATTAAGAGATTATATAATCTGGAAAAATTGGATGCATACAAACTACAAATCCACATTCAAGGGCATCATATTGTATTCCGTAAATGAGTTGAGTTTGGATGTAACATCCTCATCTCTTCTTGTTTTTGTAAAATTAGTTAAGACAATGTATGTGAGCATGAAAGCCATAACACGCCAAGTTGAGTTCATATGAACACTTGAAAATTTATTTTTAAAATATATAAAATTTGTGATTTTGGCCGAAGGGAAGGGATGCATGAATCCATAGTTTGATGGGGAGATGAGCTTTTGTGCCTTGAAACACCATGAACCCAGTTGAATTAGACACTAAATTCGACATAATTAATTGACATCTAGATTTTATATATGATGTGATTGGGGAAGAGTTCATTAGAAATCAATTAATTGTGTGATTAGATTGGGGTACTGGAAGAATAAGGTGGTGCCAATTTCCCTAGCAGGTGGAAAGATCCAAGTGAGTTCTTTCTCATGTGTGTGAAGGATGTGAAGGAAAACATAAATATGCACAAAAAAAGAGAGATGAGGTGGGTTTTTTCTAGTGGGAGTTGGTCCTTTATCATTGGTCATGTGAGAGATTTGTCTCACTCTCACCCTCTCCCTTTCTACATTCTAGTGCATGATCTATATTACATTCTACTATGGGTCAAGACCGCACAAGCGCACTTGTGGTTTGTGTGGGGCTATGGAGCAATGATAGTAGTAGGAAGACTATTTGTGAAGCTGATTTTTGAACCTTGTGACTTATTTGAATAGCTATGTTATGCAGTTGACCTACGATAAAACCATAATACCATAAATATGAAACAATGTAGCCAGAAATACAGAAATATCACATGAAATGAGACAAGATGCAAATATATTTTTAGTATTCATAAGAATAATACAATGTTCACTTGCCTCTTCAAGGAGGCAACCTCCAACAGAGCAAAGCACAATTACAATAAGACTCAATGATTCTTCCCTTACTACCCAAGACCATTTATAGCTTAATGACACCCAAAACCATAACTACTAGGTGTCCCTTTCATAACACGGGTTAGCCACTTGATTTATTAACTATGACCCATTTATAACTAATTGTGGTCCCTTTTCTATAATGTGGGTCAACCACTTACAATTATTATTAATGCAAATAATTACTTACAATCTTTATTGACTCAACTAACTAAATATGACTCTCAATAGGCCCCTCGGGCTTATTACATAAATAAGGGGTTAGGGTTGGCCCTGAACATGCCCTCCCCCATCAAAATTAGCCTTGTTCTCAAGGCTGAAGCTACGAAAATTGCTGAAGAATAATGGTTGGTTCCCATGTCGCATCTTCTGGAGAGGTGTATTTTCACTTGATGATGACATCCTTAATCTTGTGACTGTGAATATGTATTTCACGAGTATCGAGGATCGATTCTAGTTAGAGCCAAAGTTAACCTCCATCATCCAATTCTAGCAGACTTTTTTGAACCTTGCGATTCGTCCCCACAACTTTCTTTAGCCATGATACATGGAAACTTTTTTCTTTAATGGAGGTATGCTTATATGGTTGGAGTCGCAAGAACACCTAGTCACCTACTTGAAATGACCACTCAAAACAATGTTGGTCAACCTGTTACCTCATTTTGTCCTGAGATTGGTGTAGATTAGCTTTGAGATGAGCGATCATGACGACACAGTATTGTAGAAGTTTATCCATTCCCTATACTTTGGAACATCCAGGGATATAAGGAGCTAGTGAAGGTGGGAGTTGACCACACTCTACCTCATAGGGCACCATCTTGGTGGCTTCATGATAGTTAGTAGTATACCACCATTCAACTAAAGGTAGGCACTATACCCATTGATGTTTCTAGTCTGAATTGAAGCATCGTAGATAGGTCTCTAAACATTTGTTGATTCCTTTTGTTTGACCATCTATTTAGGGATGACAATTTATAATCAGTTGGAGTTGCATGCCCAGGAGCTTGAAAAGTTCTTGCCAAAATTTGTTGGTGAAAGTCAGGTCTTAATCAGACACAATGGAATTTTGCGTGCCATGTAGTTTGAATTTTTTATCCACAGAAACTTGAACCACCAATGTTGGGGTAAATGGGTGTCATAGACTGCAAAAGTGAACATATTTGGAAAGTCTGACAACAACCATTATGATGATTGAATTGTTTCCAAACTTTCGAAGATCTTTAATGAAATCCATGGAAAAATCCATCTAGACAAATGGAGGGAGTGGAAATGCTTGTAAGGTTCCAAGTAGCTTTATCTTTCCCCCTTTGTTGTGATGGCATACTTCACATTCAGCTACAAAAGTAAGAATGACATTCTTCATGTTGGTCCAAAAGAAAGAGTGGTGTGCCCATGCATAAGTCTTATGAAAGCCTGAACGTCCTGCAATCAGAGAGGAGTGCAAGTCTTCCAAGATGTCATTTTTGAGGGTGGAGATTGGGGATAACACTACCTGATACTTGTAATGAAGAGCCTCATCCTTTCAAGAGTAGCCTTCTGAGGCATTATGATATACTCCTAAGTTATTAATGAGTTGGGACTAAGAGGGGTGGGAGAACCATTCATGGCAGGCCTCTTCAATCCAATCAAGTATGGGTAGAGAGAGTGATAAAAGGGTGCGCTCATCCTCAAATTGGTGTGATAAGGCATCAACCACTATATTGTCACGACCGTTCTTGTAAATTGTCTCATAATCATATCCCAACACTTTTGCAAGCCATTTGTTTTGTTGTGGTGATCATAGATGTTTCTCTAGAAAATAGTTTAGGCTATGATGGTCATTGTAATTTTGGAAACATTGCCCCAATAAGTATGGTCGTTGAGTGTCTACTGAATGTAAGATGAACATCGTTTCTTTCTCATATGAAGATTGACCTAGATGTTTTCCACTGATTTATTGGCTAGTGAAAACCAATGGTCTACCTTCCTCCATTAATACTATGCCAATGACTGTACCTGAAGCATCACATTAAATCACAAATGATTGGTGAAGTCTGGTAAGGCTAATATTGGAGTGGAGCACATGGCCTATTTGGGAGCCAAGAAGGTTTGTTGAGTTGCATTAGTATAGATAAATGAATTTTTGTTGAGAAGATTAGTGAGGGGTCTGGTAATGTGTCCATAATTAAAAACAAATTTGTGATTGTAGCCTGTCAGACCCAAGAATCCCTGCAAAATCTTCAAGGTTTTTGGTTGGGACCAATCTTGCATTGCCTAAATCTTGTTCATCAACCGTCATTTTGTCACATCCCACAATTTGTCCCAAATTTTCCACTTCTTCCATTCCAAACGATTACTTGGATAATTTAACAAATAATTTTTTTCATGGAGAAATTTGCAATATATGGTCAACATGTTGAAGGTGTATGTCCCATGTTATGTTGTAGATGAGAATGTCATGAAAAATACTAGGAAAATTTTTTAGAGATATGGTTTCAAAAGGTGGTTTATGAGGCTTGGAAAAGTGGATGGATCATTACAGAGACCAAATGGCATGACCAGTAATTCATAATGGCTTTCATGAGTTCAGAAGGTTGTCTTGGGAATGTCAACTTCCTTCATGCATATTTGGTGATAACACAAGCAGAGGTTTAGCTTTGTAAAACATTTAGCACCCTACAATTCGTCGAGCAGATCATCAACTACTGGAATAGGAAATTTGTCCTTGATAGTGAGGTTGTTAAGGGCACTAAAGCCAGAACACATGTGCCATTCTCCATCTTTATTTAATACATGACCACTAGAGATGAATAAGGGATGGTGTTGGTATGAATAACACCAACTTCAAGGGGTTCCTTGATTATTTTTTTTATTTCATTATTTTGTGCAAAAGGATATCAATATGGGTAGATATTTGGTGATTGGGCACCTAAGACCAAAGGAATGTTATGATAATGTTCACCTCAATTTATGTGTATGGGCATTCTTCTTAAGGATCATATATAACTCTTGGAAATCCATTGTGATAGGGCATAGTGTGTGGAGCCATTCAGGACCAACGACAATGTCACAACCACCCATTTCAATTCAAAACATGTGGGTTTTGATGATATAATCCCCCATTTGTGGCTTAACATTTTCTGGAAATTAGATATTTCCCATACAAAACAATGAATAACTTATGCTACTTTCTTATGGACAAATTTATGAGTGTTTCCACTATCAATCAACACCACTATTGATCTATGCTCAATAAAACCTCAAATTTTGAGAGTATGGGGTGAGGAAATTCTAGCCAAGGCATCTAGTGATATAATCGGGTCATCTGGCATCGCTGTGAAATCACTGTCTAGGTCGGTTTGAGGTTCACCTACTTCTTCTTCAAGCACTTCAGTAGATGAAGATTCATGAGCTAAGTTATTTTCAGTAGCATCAATATGAAAAAAATGGTTCCTTGCATTTATGTCCTGGGGAGTACTTCCCATCATAGTAGTAACTGAGTCCTTGTTTCCTTCTTTCCAACATTTTCGTTGGCGACACCTTTTGAACCTTAAGTATTTGGGTGGGGCCGGTAGCCTAGGTGGGAGGTGCCTTTACGAAAAAAATTGGACGAATGGACTGGGAATTTAAGGTGACTTTTAAATCTAAGGCCTTGCAACATGCATGCAACAAAGTAGCTAGGTGATGCATTCAAAAATGGGCTTGGATGGCTTCCTTTAGGCCAATGATGAAACATTCCAAGTAAAATTAATCTCCTATTCTGTCAGTTATGATGGCCACTTGTTTAAAAGCTGCAATGTATTGCCTTACTATACATTTTTTCTGGAGCTTAGTGAGAACCGAAAAAGTGAGATTACTAGTCAAATTAGTCATAGATGGATTTTAAGAACATGTTCCAAGTTGTCCTCCCTGGATAACATTTTTGATGCCACTACCACCACTTCCATCTCTCTTGGTCCAAGTAAAGGGCTCCCACATGTAGTTTAGTTCCATCCTCCGAGATATTATTAAGGATGAAATATTATTCCATTTGTGCCACCCATACTGTGCGGTTAGAGCCATACAATTTGTACATGTCCAACATGGTAGTCTAGTGGCTCAAATATTGGTAATCTCCATGGAAATTAATGTGATGGATGGATTCTCCTTCTATGTGTGCATTAACACTATGTTCTTCCCTCATGGGTTTGCGAGGTGTATTTATAGCACTTAATACTT
The DNA here is from genome assembly GCA_000404065.3 of Pinus taeda. Taxonomy (NCBI): domain Eukaryota; kingdom Viridiplantae; phylum Streptophyta; class Pinopsida; order Pinales; family Pinaceae; genus Pinus; species Pinus taeda. Next base: position 148,662 of record APFE031199745.1, read on the forward strand.
GTAGGAGTTAGGAGGTAATGGTCTCCTAAAAGTCATTTAATTTTTTCTCGAGCTCGTTGACCTTCTTGGAAACCATTTTGCAGTCATAACTTGAGACGTGCTACCGAGCATACACTAGCCCCAGTCAAATTTTGAGCTTACTTAAGAGTAATATGCTTTGAAATAGGGCAATCTCATGAGTCTAGTGACGTGGGTCACTTGAATATGTGTCGGGAAAAATATGGGATCGCTTGAAAATTTGGGGCTTACAAATGAATGGTACCACTGTGACCAACTCACCTTCTTGAATCTTATGGGCTAGGTCTCTTGTAAGAGTCCTGAGATGGCACCAAACTTTTGTTTTTTACTCTGAAAGGAGTTTTACTCTAAGCTAAGAAATACTACAGTGTTGAAATTCTAGAAATCTTGATACTGCCAAATATCCTACCAAAATCGGTCCTGGAGTATAGTAAAAGAAACCCCAAGGGCTTGGTACTACAAAATGTGCTACAAAAATATGATCTAGGCTATGGTATCAAAACTCCTCACTACATAAAGACTCTGATGTATGTTGTGCAAAACTCAACTGCTGAATCTGATATGTAAAGCGGGAGCATAACCCCAACTATTGGATCTGATCGAGACAACAGTTGAACCCAAAAAGCTAGATATGATCTGGAAGAAAAGTTAGGGGGTGATATTCAGATAACTAAGTGAACTATGGTCTCAAAGGAATGTTAGCTGCTATAGATCGCAATATATCCAAGGGTACAATAATCGCACTCACCCCAATATTTCAGGGCACTAATTAAGGAGGATTGACCATACCCTTAGTCATACTACCTAACTACCCTATTGTACGTGTGAGTAATTTCCCTGAGCGTTGTTCTCATTGTGTTGCAGTAGCAAGATGGTAGACAAATTATCTAAGGTGAGGTTTTAGGTTACCATAGGGGGCTTTTGATATACCCAAGGGTACATGGAAGTGCATTCCATGCATAGTTGTGTCTAATGTGCTACTACTTTAAGGGGTAGCCACAGGGCTTACTAGGGATTCCAACAAGCATGACCACCTCTTATATTTCCTACGTGGATGTGTCCCCAAATCCATAGGTTTATGTGCTCAATGAAAGATCAATTGGTTTAAAGATGTCAAAACATGTTTGTAGTCTAAAACTAAATCTATTAAAATTCGAGGTACATCTACCCCTGGAAAGGGTTATGATACCACTTTTTATGCACTTGACGTGTGAGAAAACCATAATACCAAAAATATGAAACAATATTGCCTGAAACATAGAAATATCACATGAAACGAGACAAGCCGCAAATATATTTTTATTGTTGAGACGCATAATAGATTGTTCACTTGCCTCTTTAATGGGGAAACCTCCAACATAGAAAAGGTCAATTACAATAAGACTTGATGATCCTTCACTTACTATCAAGACTATTTATAGTTGAATGACATCCAAAACCCTAAATCCTAGAGCTCCCTTGCATAACACAGGTTAACAAATTTATTTATTAACTATGTCTCATTTATATCTAATTGTGGTCTATTTTCTATAATGTGGGTCAACAACTTACAATTATTATTAATGTGGATAACTTCTTATGGGCTTTATTGACTCAACTACCTAACTATGACTCTGACTAGGCCCCTTGGGATTATTACATAAAGAAGGGATTAGGGTTGGACCCTAACAAGGGATGAAACTGGGTGATGTTGCTTATAAATTGTTTTGAGGTCACTAGACCATGTGTCTAGGCCTAAAGGGTTAGTAGGAGGCTTAGTAGATCACTGAGTCACTTCCACCTGACAATATGAGTCTTTCAGGTGCTTGCTAGAGAGCTGATAAAGCACCTAGATAATGTATTGTAGATCCAGGTGGTTCTTGTTGTGAAAAGATATCTGATCAATCACCTGAAGAGTAAATTCAACCTCATGTACTAAGAAACGCCCCATATCGAATTTAGGTGAATCCCTATGAATTATCTTAGAGGAGTGAGTGGGTTATGACGGTGCTTACTACCAGAGGGATGTTGATAAACCAATTGGACAATGGACCCCAACTCTGGAGTGTTGACCAAGCATTGGTGTGAAATATCCCTAAGGAAACAATGCCTCATAATTTGGATTCAACTTGGGGGTGGTCAACCACTAGAGAGTTGTAGTGTATCTAGCCTATGATAGGGTGAAGTGTGGAAGACCTGTTGAAAATAACAAAAAGAAATGATAAAAATAGAATCCAGAAATTCCAGTTTAATTTGTCCTTGAATTAAACTGAGAAATAAAATCAAATTATATTCTCATAGCAACTTGTAATAGTTAACTAAAGTGAGTTGACTTATTTAACTTAGGAATTTTGAGTTGGAAGTCTTTCTGAGGTCATGTATATGTTCTCCCTATATTATAGGGGTCTATGATGAGTTAAGTATGAGTTGTAATTAGCTAACTCAGTTTATTGAGTTAAGTCAAGTTAAATTAGTTCCAAACTGTTTGAGGAACTAATAGTGAGTTAACAGCCAGTTGATGCACTAATGCATTAACTAGTGCTACTCTAGTTAAGTGAAGGATCCCTCATAAAAAACTCATGTATGTTGATTCTGAGAAAGACCTAGTTGAGACTAGAGTGTAGGGACAATGTACTATTTATTGCATAAGTTTCTAAGTTGTATAGATGGTGCATGCAATCCGGAACTGAAACTTGAATGGATTGGACAGTTTTGGATGCATTCATTTCCCTTTAAGATGGGATACTGAGCCATAGGAATTTCACAAGGAAAGAGGGACTTGGAGAGCAGGTGAATTGGCTAAGTGTTGGCCAAAAGTTTTCTTATGAGTTGGAGATTGATTTTACTGAGTGTTGGGATTGTTCTTCTGAGAACAAACATTGTAATATCATCTTGATTTTCTGTATAGATAGTGGGGTTTTGATTTGTGGCTTTTCCTAGATATTTATTGTGTTATGTGTATTTGATTCTCTTCCTCTTTTCGATTATTATTTTTCTCAATATTTATGTGCTTCCGCTATAAAGAGTAGAATTAGATTCTTGTCTCTTTCTTTAGTACATTACATGAACTTATGTAAAGGATTATATACTTGGTATTGGAGCTAAGAACAATATACTAGAGGATATTTCAAATTTTTTGAGTATTGGGTTATAGGTGAAACTCAAATTTGCAATACATATTTCAGGATCGACAAATGGCATTCTATGGTTTGCGGCTTGAGTATGCCTTGGATGGAATCTCAAATTATATAGCCTAGAAGGATATGATGGAGGCTATGTTGGAGGATAATGGCATGAAGGAATTCATTGATTAGGACATTACTAAGCCACCAGCATCGGATGCTCAGAATCTAGCTGAATCGAAGAAGTGTCTGGCAAGGGGAAGGAGGATAATCCTTGAGGGAGTTCGAGACCACATTGTCTCGAGTCTCCATGGGAAGGAAACTTTGCATGCTATGTGGAAAGCATTGAAGGACCTCTTCCAAAACAACAACGACCAAAGGAAGTTGGCACTGAAAGATAAACTTCGAAAAATCAAGATGGAGGTAGGCGACTCAATTCCAAATTACTTGACCAAGCTCACTCAATGTCATGATGAGCATGGAAGTGTTGTAATCGCATTTACTGAGGATGATATGCTGAGTCTTTCTCTTTTTGGACACCCAAAGAGTTTCCATAGCTATCTGGACTCTTTTAATGGTCGAGAGAAGCTACAATATTAGGAGTTACTGTGGTCGGATTTGATGCAGGGGGAGATCAGGAGGAACATCAAAGATGGGACCTCTTCCAAGGAAGTGGAAGAGGATTTTTTCTTAGCAAGTAAGGTAGAGAAGGCCAAGGGAAATATGTCCGAAGGTGAGGAGGGCAGAAAGAAGATGGAATTGATGAAATCAATTGTTTTCACTATCATGAGCATGGGAATTATGACAAGAAATTCCCACAGAAGAAAGCAAGCAAGAAGGAGCCGACCGTAGTGGTAGCAGGTGAAGCTCTAGCTTCACAATTCGAACTTGATTTCACTCTCATTGCATGCATGGTGGGCACTGCCATGGGATGCATGTGGTATCTTAACAATAATGCCTCATTCCATATGACGAGGAATAGAGATCTGTTTAGTGATTTTGAGGAGAAAGACCTCAAGTGGAGAATAGATTTTGGAGATTTCGAGAGGTATCAAGCTACCACGATCGCTACGGTTACCTTTCAGAGGGAGTTTGGCTCCCCTGACAGGATCACGGATGTGATGTATGTTCGAGGACTAAATAAGAATCTTGTTTCAGTCGTGGTATAAGAAGACTATGGATATGATGTGGTTTTTAGTAAGGGAAAGGTTTTCCTTAGACACATCACCATGTGACAAGTGAAATAGATTGGTGCACGAGTCAAGAACCTGTATGCTCTTGAGGTTCAAGATGCATACAAAGCATTGAGGAGCAAGTCAAAGGTTAGAGACTTGGCAGTTCAAAGGAAGAGTAAATTACCTCTCAGCATGAAGCCTCAGAAGTAGCTCGAGGAATTTGTGGAGCAATGACAACTAGAGAAGTTGAGAGGAGATTGAGTGGAAAAATCCACTCAAGCAGAGAAGAAGAAGTCTAAGAAAATTGTTGAGCATCCACAATTGGAGAAGTTGAGAGGAGACTGAGTGGAGGAATCCAGTCATGCAGAGACCTCCAGTAGGGGTAAATTTTGAGCCAAGTGGGCAGAGGGATCACATGGATCCATACCTATAGTTGTGAGGTTGGACGATGTGAAGTGATAGTCCCATTAGGGTTGAAATTGGGTAGGATCCATTGAGAGGTTTTATCTCATGAATCAGACCTTTCTACGGGAGCCCAAAGTACATAGTAGTAAGAGGAATCAGTGGGATTGATGCAGTTAGAGATCAAAGTGACAAAGGCTAGAGCAGTCAGACATTGAAGAGCATAGAGAGGGTTGACAACAGTGTAGAAAAGAAAGTCATCAGGAGAGCAGAGTTTTCAATCAATAGAGGCAATAGAAATCAGAGACTTTAATGATAGATTCATCATTCTGATTCAGGTTGGACTTTTTTTGTTTCTAGAGTTGCCAAAGCAACAAAATTAGAGATAAGTGTTGCATGCAAAACAATCCAAAGGTTCAAGATCAAGATCGAGTTGAATTCGTTTCTTGTTGAGAGGGAGTGTTGAAAATAACAACAACAAATGATAAAAATAGAATCCATAAACTCCAACTTAATTTGTCCTTGATTGAAACTGAGAACTAAAAACGAATTCTATTCTCATATCAACTTGTAATAGTTGACTAGAGTGAGCTAACTTAGTTTACTTATGAATTCCAAGTTGGAAATATTTCTGAATGCATGTATATGTTCTCCCTATATTATAGGGGTCAAGGATGAGTTAAGTGTGAGTTATAATTAGTTAACTCAGTTTACTAAGTTAAGTCCAGTTAAATTAGTTCCAAATTGTTTGAGGAACTAATAGTGAGTTAACAGTCAGTTAGTGCACTAATGCATTAACTAGTATTACACTAGTTAACTGAAGATTCCCTCATCAGAAACTCATGCATGTCAATTCTAAGAAATACCCAGTTGAGACTAGAGTGCAGGGACATTGTACTACTCGTTGTATAATTTCTGAGTTGTATAGATGGTGCATGCAATCAAGAATTGAACCTTGTAGGGATTGCACATTTTTGGATTCATTGACTTCCCTTTAAGACGGGCTAATCAGCCATAGGAATTGCACAAGGAAATAGGGACTTGGAGAACAAGAGAATTGTCTATGTGTTTGCCAAGAGTTTACTCGTGAGTTGGAGATTGATTTTACTGAGTGTTAAGATATCTCTTGTGAGAACAAGAATTGTAATTTCATCTTGATTTTATGATATATGCAATATAGAGAGTGGGGTTTTGATCTATGGATTTCCCTAGATATTTATTGTGTTATGTGTATTTGATTCTCTTCCTCTTGTGTATTATTGTTTTTCTCAATATTTATGTGCTTCCACTGTAAATAGTAGAAGTAGATTCTTGTCTCTTCCTTTAGTACATTGCATGATATTTTGAATCTATAGGATTATCTACAAGACCCTCCTTTAGTTTCTAGCCACCTTAACATGTACATATGAGCATAATTGTTTCTACATGTTGGCTAATATAATTCTATGATATTACTTTTTATGCTTAAAATTAATACTTGATCATGTTTGTGCTTATGTGTATTTAGTTCATGAATAATGTGATCAGCTTCATGTTATTATCATTCTCCTCTTGATAGTAATAGTTTGTGATTTAAATAGCTCAGTCTACTTAGTAGACTTGTGATGTCTAAGGATAACATGTAACTTTCCTTATGAAATTATAAATATTCCACATATATGTAGTTAATAGAGCATATATATTTTTTAAGAATGAGTTTAACTAGCCTGTAGCAAGGAAGTAGATTTGGATTATTTTAGATTACGTTATGTACATCAACTAAAGATTGAGGTTTCTAGACCTTGGGGCCATAAGCCTCAACACATAAATGAGATTTCACAGGTTAGCCGCCCCTCTCTAGTTTTTGAATACGATGTGATATGAACTTGTCGAGATCAAAAGAACGAAAAGACCCAACACTTAAGTGTGTGGGTAAGAACCTGACATTGCTAGTCAATGGGAATAACCTTGTCCCAATGGAATCATGTAAAAAAATCCCTAAGAGGGTCCCAACCATTGGCCTATTTGTTGGGTTAATTATCTTAAGAAGCATTCAAAGGTAATGAGTGAACTTGGCCCCGTGGAACCCTATTATTAGACCATGAAAGCCTTTGGGTCATTTGGCACTTGGCCTTTATGCTTTCAGAGCATTAGAATGAGGTATGTGAAGAATTAAGTCGATGGATCGGTGCCACTATGTCTCAGGGTTGGGCCCACCAGACTTTTAGCCTCCAATTCTCTTGATTTAATCACATGGAGTTTAGGCCATTTGACCATGAAAACAAGATATGTCGGGAGTCGGTCCCTCGAGACTTTGAGTTCCCAAAAGAGCAGCTATGGGGGAAAGTGGAGAGCGTGATGTTGAGATAGTGTTGACAACGAAATCCACCTATAGCCCATAATATAATGAAGTAAAAGTACAAGTCTAAGGTTTTAGATATTGGACCTCATACCTTAGCATTTTCTAGTTGAGGTTAGAGTAGAGGGAGGTGAGTAACCCCAACACCAAGACATCGAGATGACATGGACTAATGGGCTCCACGTTGGGCATAAGGTATAACAAAGTGAGTTGTATACCTTGGACCTCAAATATTGGAATTTTCCAATAGAAGTTAGAGTAGAGGAAAGGCCAAGAACCTGATGCCAAGATGATATGGCTTGGGGTGACGTGGCTTAGAGTGATGTGACTTTTGGGGTGGTCCCTATTGTGCTCACATGTCTCTAGGAAATCAAGATTTTCAAAGGAATGATGTGGAGAGCATGCCTAGAGATTGATGATAGAGATTAATTGAGGGCCCCCCTTGTGGTCAATGTTTAATGAGTAGAGGGGGTAGGGTGTGAGTGGGATTAGTGTTAACCCACTTGTTGGAAATGGATAACTACGATCAATTGAGCCCCCCACCCTTCTACAAAATTTAAACCATCATTGGAGGGATTTGTTCTACAATTATGTTTGGGTGAGGTAGTTTCATACACCAACACTATGCTCAACAGGTAGAGTGACCTAGTTGCCTTGGCGCGAAGACCTTGTAGACCCCACGGGGTGGTGGCATGGAAGAAACACATAGGCTAGGTAGGGGTAACATGGGTACACATATATATCCATGTATTAGCATGGACCCTTTTAATTTGTCAAACTTCTAATAATCATAAATTGTGATTTGGGAGTCAGATCAAGATTAAATTTATACCTTCAAAAAACATTGGACGAGCTTAAATGAAATGATGGTATTAGTTTTAATTTCTAGCAGCCTTGAGATAGGAGGTATTTTTTAGCACCATATTCATAAAATACCTTAGAGGTGAGAGTAAAGCAAGCAGGTAACATCACCCACAACTTTGGATGGTGAAGCGGGTGGGAGGTGGTTACATCAGAGTTGAGTTTGGAATTAAATGATTATGAATGTATATTGTTACAAGTTATAAGACGATTCATTATCTGATCCTTTACTCTTTGTCATAATTGGAAGTACCTTCGACTTCTAATCAATTGTTTATCACAGAACCCAACCTTTTGCCAAATCGTCCTCCTACACATATTTTTTTAAAATAACTTCAAAATCACACATAATTCTTAATAATACTTTAAATTGTTTTTAATCAATCATAATAATAAGAAATATATGTAATATGTGATTTTCATTTATATTTCCCAACAAATTTATAATTTCATATTTTTTAAAAATAATATTTTTATTAAATATTTATTTATTTAAAATGTCATTCTATATAGTAATTATTATTTAAAATTCCATTAACTATATTCACATTTTAATTATAAAATATATATATATATATATATATATATATTATATATATATATATATTATATATTATATAATATATATTTATACATAATTTACTAATTTAATGTTGTCATTCTATATATTTATGTTCTTTTAATAAAATTATTAAAACATATATATTTTTTTCAATTTAAGTGATTTTCATATTCCACGCCCCTATTCTCAACAATCAAGTTTATGCAGTTTAAAAACACACCATTCCTTGGGATTTTCCTTTTGAATGTCGTAACAACCCCTTTCAATAGGTGGAAATCTTGTCTATCACTCGCTCAATGGGGTTGTTGAGTAGCATATGGTGTACACCTTATTATTTTTCCATTATCTTGACTTTCTTTTTTCTCTGAAAATCATGAAAATTTCGGCAATAGTTTGATAGAATCTAGCAGAGATTTTGTAAATCCAGGTTACAACTATCAAAGTTCAAGGGTTTGGGTACCTTAGAGGTTTTTTATGGTGTTGAATCTATTTCCACCATCAAAAACATGATTAAAACATTGATACTACAAAAAATTTGAAATTTTTTTGCTCTCATTTCAACCACTTTTGGTCATCCAAGCAATTCCTCTACCTTAGACAACACTTCCTATTATTTTAACTTAAAAAGTGTAACATTCATGTCTCTCAGGGGCCACCCATAAAAGTCCAATTCCTACCCATACGAATCATGGAAAGTCATGTCTTTGGTGTTTTTGTGCTATCCTTTCCCAACCACGTTAGATAAAAAGTCGAATATAGTTTCAGGATTTCAATGTAAATAGTATAACATTGAAACACTTGGTGAAGATAATATTTGATACTAGTAAAGTAGTGATGGCTATTTAACAATATTTTTCTTATTTAACTCTGAAACATTGAATTTTTTTAAATATGCAGTCATTGACTATAAAGTTTACCTAATTTTTCAAACCAATCAGTAATATAAACTTTTATATATTATATATATTATATATATTAATATGATATTTTGAAAAAAAAATTAGAAAAGTATCACACTATGTAATACCCATAATAGTAAGCCTTTAACAGGTATTTTCGAGATAAGCGTAGATTCATCCATAGTGGATATTTGATTTTATTAGAAAAGACTTAGTCACATCACGTGATCCTACAATGTACACACTTAAGGATAAGGCATGAACATTGAACTTGAACATTAAAGGTTGAGAGTCACACAACATGTCCACTTAAGAATAAAGGATGAATATTGAAGCTTGAATCTTAAAGGTTGAGTCTCACACAACATGTCCACACCCTTAAGTCATTGGTATTCTATATAAAAGAATAACTCACTTTTTTTTTCTTTTTTTATGTAGGTGAAATAGATTTTTTTCATTTAATTTTGATTTTTTTATTTATTTTCTTTAGTTTTGGCACATTAGTGATAGATCTTGGCTAGTATAAAATCAATCTATTAATTAGCTTGATTAGAAAACAATTCTACTTTGTGGTTGGATATGCAAATCTCAAATGTGTGGTTACGAATGCTATGATGCATTTGTACATTCACACTTTAAAATTGGATTTGTTACTTTTAGATGTTAGTCTATTTTTCATACAGTTCTATTCCTCAACATTATCTAACTACTAGACATTTCAGTATTATTGTCCAGAATATGATGAACTTTTTTTTGGTCAAATATTGATTTGTGTTGTTTAAATTGGATTTTTGACTACATATATGGGTTCAACACCCTGAAAAATATTTGGGGTACTTGGATTGTGGAGAGTTCACAACTCAAGTAATTCCAAAAAATCCCTACCAGATTTTGGGCAAAATAGTACGAAAAAAAAACCTCTAAAACATCTAACAAATAGACTATGGGTTCTTCTTACTTGTCCAAAGATTATGAATTCCTTCAAAATCCATGGATGCATATCATTATTACTTGAAATGTTATAGTCCTCCCACATCCTTATTTAAAAGTGGCTTCAAACTTATTTTATTGTTTATAAGGTCCTCCTTTAGTCCAACTCATCAAATTGAATTCTAAGATCAAAATGCATTATAGTTAATAGGTTTGAGTAAGCTACTTGAAAATTTTCAAGAATGGTTTAGTATAATTTTTAAAATAGTTGAAATTACATAAATAGTGACTATACATAATTGCACCAAATCATAGAATAAGTTGCAATTAGGAATGAACAATGTTGAATATGCTTGAGCTTTTTAAAATAATACTAGAAAAACATATCAATTAAATGGATAGTAAATGTCACACCAATACATAATAAGCATCAAAATACTTACTTCATATACATTCCACAACACTAAAATTAAAAAAATAATTAAAACTAACTAGATTATAATGTTATTTTAAATGATCAATAGTATTATTTATAAAAGGAGTTAGTATATAAGCTAAACACATATATATTTAAGAAAATGTGGAAGGAGATTATTAATCATGGAGATTTACTTCCACTTTAGCCTAAATATTCTTAATCCATAAATATGTTTTGTTACAATATCATGGGCCAATACCATGGCATATGAATACCACACTCCCAAATAGCCATAACTCACACCATAGGACACTCATTTATATGATATTTTTTTTTAAATAATCAATTTAATTAAAATGATGAAAATATCTTAACTATGTTGCAGATGAATCTCAGCATTGATTTATGTATGCTACTATAAATATTATAGAATATTGCATGTATTTTAAATCCTTATCATCCATATTACATTCAAAACAAAAAAATATTAAAAAAAACAAAATACATGATATTTAAATGATGGGCTAAAATATAAATCAAACCTCATGTAAAGGGAAAATCTAAAAGGAAGCTCATCATTAAAAACAATTATGGGTATGCGTGCCATGTAAAATTTATACCTTGAATATGATACTTTATCATAGATAAACCTTATTCATTCAAATATATATGTAAAATTTATTTTGTAATTTTTTATGAAAATGACAAAGTTTAATATACATATGCACCCACACACAATGTTCTTAATTTTTTTAAAGTAAAAATTTGTTAATAGATTCCTTATATTAAAAATAATTTTATTGTTCTTAATACATGATATATCTGGAGCTAAGATAAATTTACTCTGCTATAAGTAATATGACTAACTTCTCATCGCATAATAGTACAACAGTATTAAGAAAAAAAATAAAAATAAAAACACTCTTAATATTGTATATGATCAATGGTATTATTTTTAACACTTATAATTATTTTTGGCTTGTAAAACTATATCTAGTTTTACATATTAAGGGGTTTTAATGCAAGAGATGAAAAATATTATAACACCATTTATATTAAGAATGAAGGCATATAATGAAACCAAACATTCTCCTTTTATAGTACAAGGTTTCCAAACATATGTAAGGAAAACAAAATGAAAACAGAACATGACCATCAAGACAAATCAAAACCACATTCCTTCTTACAACTTTTTATCTCCTTTCTATCAATAAAAGTCACTATGATATTAGTTCATTGATGAAAAAGTTTGTAATGAGAATTGAATGCCCCATCCCAATTACCTACACCTTATACATGTATCGTTCATTTACATATGTATTGAATGAGTATTTAACATAATGTATTGACTTGTGGATGGAAGCCCGATATTTGAGATAAAGGATTTGCATGTGGATGGAAGTGTTGCATTTACACCGAACAAACCTACTTTTAATTGTGATGCGAGGTTGGAAAGCGTGTTTTCTTATATGGAGATCATAGCTCTTAGGAAAAATACTTAGATTCAAACTTCAAAACCACATTATAAGGGTCATGCATTGTTCTCCATCACCGGGTTTAGTTTGACCTGACAACAATATGGAAGTGTTGTATTATGGTTCATGAGTTCCTACAATTGTTAGATAATTCATCCATTAGGTCCCTCGTTTTTATAAATCTTGGAGGACACCTTGAGACATTGCCAATTCTTTTTTTTACAATGTGATACCTTTTGTAAATTTAATTTTATTACTTTTATCTTGAATATGTGACTAAAAAGTCAAATCCGAGCAAGTGGTGTGGTGTGACAATGTAAATAGTTATTTTGATTAATAAAAATAAAATAAAAATGCGTGTTATTATTCTTAGAAATATGTTAGAGGTTATCATGTGAGATTAGACTCTTAACTACTAGGAAAACAATTTCAATCAATTATTCCCAAGAAGGGGCAAGAACAAAAGAATAAAAACCCTCCCTTTTTCTATTTAGTTGAACTGTTGGTAATGATAGACAACTAAAATATCATGGTTGGAGATATATGTCATGGGTGGAACCTATGTAAATAGGATTGTGAGAGATAAATACAATTAGATTTGAAAATAAAAGCTAGTGGGAGAGAAAGATTGGACCTAAACCTTGAAACTAGTAATACTTTACTAAAGGGTTAAGGAGGTGAAGGTGAAGAAAGGATCCTAGGTTATTTTCTTGATAGGGAGTAGTAGAGCTTAGTCGGAACTACTGAAAATAGAAGTTTAAGGATGGGAGGAATGTGCAATCCTTTAATACATTTTCAAGGATTCTCTAGATAAGTATATATAATTTGTTATGTTTCCTAGATCTATTCATATAAGTCTATAGAAGGGTCTTCCTAACCTTTTGTGACTGAAAATAATTGAATATATATGTGTATTTGGAATAACTTATTTCAAGAAAACCGAAGGCACCAAGATAGAGAATATGACTTAAAGGTTTAACCATAAACCCTGACCAAGAAAAAATCCTCGTGTCCACTGTAAAAGCAGATATGAATAGGAAATAAGGAGATGTGGCTAAAATAGAATGGAAGCTAAGAAGAAGTAATGTGCATATAACTATATTGAGGAATGATATTCTTATAGCATTACATTGTGTCCTTGGTAATTGCAAGAAAAAAGTATAAATGATGCATGTATGTATTTATGGTATATATGGTAGTAAATTAGAATCATTATAATACAGTAAGAAATGTAGCTACAATAAAATAGAAATTCTTAGGTTCATGTTAAATGTTACGAGCCACAACAAGGAACAGAACCTCATCGACATGCAAAGCCCCAAATAATCTTAAACAAAAGTATAGTAGGGCCAAATAACCTTGAACAAAATTATAGCATCAGAGGGAGCCTTTAGTGGTCTCCCATGACAAGAGACCACTACAATTATGTCTTAGTCTATATATTCCAAAACTAGTTATTAACACAATACATATAGATATACAACCATAATAAAAATAAGTTGTAGTATATACGTGTTTACTCCAGAATAGAAACTGAAGGAAATAATGTAAAAATTGCCCATATTGCAATGGTAATTATAAGAAATGGTATAAAGAAATACCATTTTTTGCATGCATTGTGAACAAGAACTAAAATAGATTTATTAAATGCATGGAAGCCATAACCATGTATATATTAACTCAAAAGAAACATACAGTTCATATTGTTTCCCAAAATCCAAGAAGATAGAATCTAATTCCAAACATGTAGGCTTCAACCAACCATCATATATTGGAATACAGAGTTGCGAGTTAACAACGTGTGAAAATCATTAATAAAGAGTATGAATGAATTTTACATATTATGACTACCCCTGGGGGGATTGTGCCATAAGGGGTCTTAATAAAACTTCAATACAATCGTACTTAAAACCTTGGTCAAGATAAGGCTAAAACACTTATTATAAAGAATTTGATGCACCCGCAGCCAAGATAAAGCCCAAAATGGCTTAGAAAACCTCTAAGGGAATGACTATAAATGAGTACCTAAAGATGTTGAGGCATGATAAGAAAATTAGAACAAAAAACTAACAGGAAAATGCGTTAAGAGTGAAAATAAAATTGTGGCTAAGAACTAACATGCACATGCATGTAACAAACCTTTAGTATAGTCTCCACAGAGGTCATTAAACCCATACAAGAATATATAAAAGGAAATACTCTCGCGATTGATATTTTTACCTCTAAGAAAAATGAGCAAAATCCTTGTTGTTGTATCATATGGAGGTGAAAATCTCAATTAGTACTATAATAAATTGTAATAATCCCTCTCTCGAATAAATAGAGATAGGGTTAAGATTTTATACAACGCTCTTTCTAGGAAATTTCTGGCACACAGGATAAAATTTACAATGGTTTGTAGCCACATCAAACCACCGAAAGGTTCAAGGTATGACCTTCCATTACATCAAAAACCAAGTAACTAAGCAATGAAAAACCATATGAATCATTGCAGAAGTGTACAGAGATTTTATTAAGAAGAAAGAAATAAAAATTAAGCAAAAAAACATGGCATTCGTTTCCTTATCTTGGCCATCAAACCTTGTTAATTTCTTATTGAATTACAAATAAGATAAGTAGATTAGAACAAAAAAAAAATTTTTGTACATAATAACAACCCTTGCAATACCAAAAGATCCAGTATCTATAGAGCTCGACTCTTCACCAAGCCAAGTAACAAATGATTCTGTTACAATAGAAGGATGGAGTAGGTAGTTACCAAAAGGTACCATAATTGTGACTGAATAATTCACACCATCTATTAAACTTAGATCCATCGACATTATCGAATATAACACCTATCCAAGATTTTTACAAGTTCCATGGGACCCTCATTTAGGTATCGTCCTCGCATGATTTATGTACACAAGGATGCCAGAAATGGATAAGGCACCATGACATATAGGTATAGAATGTTCATTGAATTTCCATATATATGTATATAACCTATGATAGAGAGATGTAAGTTAAACCATAGTACTAATCAACACCCTTAATCTATGGCAAGGGTAGGTTAGTTGGACAATTCTCTAACATAGGCTATAACGCTTGGGTTGTAAAGAGACCATTGAATATAAATATAAATATATATATATAATATATATATATAGATAGATGATAGATATATATAGATATATATCTATAATATATATATATATATATATAGAATATATATAGATATAGATATATATATATATAATATAATATCTATATATATTTATATATTATATATATAGAGAGGATAACTTTCATACTATGTAAAACCAAGTTGGGTCACAAATGAAACTGAAAAATTGGAAGAAATTTACAATGTATTTAGCTATGAAGGAAGAAAAAAAAGTAATATGGAAAAAAAAATATTACCTCTACGAAGAAGAGTTTAAGAGATTGTTAGCTAATATGATAGTTATTGCATATTATGTTAACTTTTTCTTTTTTTACTTTGTAATTCCTAGAAATTCAAAATTATTTTCTAAGTACTTCTAGAGGGATGTTACATATGGTATCAAAGTTAAACATGTTTCAACACTATGGCCTTTGAGCTTACCATGACTTTGTTAAAAAAGTAAATGTTTATTTTCACATAGAATAAGAGGAATACTAAAAAGAAAGAATAAAGGATGACAAAATCTTAAGGAGACACTCACATAGATAAACAAGGAATATATGTGCATTTGGGTGAATCAATGCAAACGAAAACCCTTACCATGGAATTATTGAATATATTGTGATATTTGAAGATATATCTTTTGAATATTCATGTTGGACATGAACATTTAATAAAAGTTAGTGAAGAATGAGAGGAGCCTATTAAAAACTTAATAGATAAATCCAATCCCAAGGCCGTGAAAGCAATAAGGGATGAATAAAACATAAGAGACACATCCAAGCAGAAATCCTATGAAGA
Source organism: Pinus taeda (assembly GCA_000404065.3). Taxonomy (NCBI): domain Eukaryota; kingdom Viridiplantae; phylum Streptophyta; class Pinopsida; order Pinales; family Pinaceae; genus Pinus; species Pinus taeda. Next base: position 164,787 of record APFE031199745.1, read on the forward strand.
GGCGGAAAAAATAAAATATGTAATATTTGACGGGTAGGAAGAATACATTGTAACAAAATTTCATTTGAAACTTGGAAAGAAGATAAAATTTGAACTATAAGGAGAGTTAGAAAAGATAAAACCCCCAACCCATAATGGGGAATATGAGGAAGAAACATAAGCAAAGTTGCTTACTATCAACATGTATTTTCAAGTTTATGACTATTCTACCGAATTAAAAGCTAAAATAGTTACCTACGAGTTGGGTCTATGCATGAAGATGGGTTACACAATTTGGCAAGGGAGGGCTCATTTTGGGTACAAAACAACAACTCAATCGAGCCATTTTAGCATTCAATCAAGTAATATTTGAACCTGCAATCTAGATATTTGACGGCTTAAATAATTTAACCCGACGTTATCTAGGAGCTCAATCGAGCCATATTTTTTAAATTTCCTTCCAATACAACCCAGACATGGAATTTAAAAACATGGATCACATGGAATTAAAAAAAGTGGCTCAATCAAGCCTTAAAGATCAATCGAGCTATGTGCTATATTGAGCTTTAAAGATAAATCAAGTCCTTATTTAACCATGGTAAGGGGTCGGTAGAGAGTTTCTTAAAACCTTGATTTATCTATTTGAATTTTGAAATCAAGCGCTCGATCGAGTATTTTAAGCACTCAATCAAATGTTTTAAGTTCTTGATCGACCTCCTGAGCTCCTAAAAGTCACAACTTTAGCGCCCCTTTTACAGATTTCTCTGCAACCCCATTTTGTACCTTAGCATAGTTAGGGAAAAATTTATCCTTAAGTGGTGGAGTTGATCATCTTGGATTTGTGTGAGAATCCTCTATCTAATGGGAGATGATTTTGGCACTTTTGAATTCATATGATATTTTTCATATAATTTATTTTAAACATGATGATGCTTCAATTTTTTTTGGATAATTTCAAAGGGGGTGAATAAGAAATCAATAACACTAAACATACACAATGGAAAATTTTCAAAAAAAACCAATATTTGTCGTTTACAAGTCCTCTCCAAAAGGGTACGCTTGTTTTTTAATTTATTTAAAGAATTAAAAAATATGTTACACAAACACTATTCCAAAATACAATGAGATATTACTTTGACACTCGAAAACTAATAATAATAAAATATTGCGTAAAGAAAAAAACAATTATATGAGAACTTAGTTCTCTCTGTGTACATCATGTAATATATATAATATATATATATATTATATATATATTATATTATATATATATATATATATATATATAACACATTTTAGACCTAGTATGCTATGTGAAAAACGCATACCCCTTAAGATGTGTGAAAATTGCAAGGAAAATTATTCAATTTAATAGAAAAATCAAAGATTATATGACACTAATTTTATTTAGAAAAAATATCATTAGGACAAAAACATTTTTCTCCACATATTGTCCTTTTACTTTGAATCAAAATTCACAATTCTTAAATAAATTTTGACGGCTTCAATTTGATAAAAGAGGAAAGACTTGAAATTTCATTCGCACATTTAGCCCAAAAGTGTAACCCATCTTCATGCATTCACCTAGTTACACAAAAAGAATTCCCTATGGTGGGAAGAATTTAGAACATCCCATAATTTAGAAAATAAGAATGTTAATTGAGAATAATTCCAACAATTTTTTAAATAAAAATACTTAAGTAAATGTTATTTTGATGACAAAGGCAAACAACTCCATGATTTGAAACTTTTCCAGATGTTAATGGATGAGTTAGTGACAAAATTTTCTCATATTCTGAGATACATTCCATATATAAGAAATTAAAAATATAGAGTGCAACGCTTTATAAATTGTCTCTCTCTCTCATGTAAGGAACACATTACAATAGTGCCAAAACAATGGATAAGGACATTAGGAAAGAAAGAATATGTTATTAGTAGGCCAAATAGAGGAATGAAAACTTAAAAGATTAGCCTATTAAGAAGTACATATTTTCCCAGGGTGGGAAAGGGGGAAAGCCTATCTATTTAAGTAATCTCTGAAGGGAATACATAATCAAAGCTTCAGGGAAAACATCAATAAAGCTGAAAGAATGTTGACTCAAACCAAACTAGGTCCAAAAATATAGAATTTAGTAATAAAGGATTTAATGGAAAGTATAAAGGGCCCTTAAAATGTTGACATTGGGAAGGACCCCATCTTTTGCGAAACTATCCCTATAAATCAATATCTATACAAAACTTGCAAAACATTCAAGAGGTCAAGCTACTATTAATAATGTGCCCAAAAATATTCCATGTATCAATGTAGAGTGTTAGGCATAACATCGATCCACCGTGGTGGAGATAGAAGGTAAAAATTTTAACCAACATGTTTTTGTATTGATAGACCATGGTGCTAGTTTGAGTTATATTAGTCCCACGATTGTAGAAAAGTGTAAATTAAAATTTGAAAAGTACAAAAGTTTATGGTTGGTTTAGTTAGCTATTGGGAAAAAAAATACCAATTATGTGCATACTTTCCAAATCATATTAAGTAGAAATTAGGCCACCATGAATTTAAACATTCTTCCATTGGGTTCATATGACTTTTTAATTGGGATGGATATGTTGGAGCAGTATAGGGCTATTTTTAATTTCGTTCATAAAACATATATCTTTACTTCAGAAAATGGAGAAACTCAAATTATAAGAGAAATACCTAGGCCAATTTCTACGCACCAAATATTTTACGTACAATTAAAGAGAGATACAAGGAAAAAGTGTGAGTTGTTTTCCATTCAAGTGGAGTACCACTCACAAGATAAGCTAGCCAAATATTTGAAAGATTTAGAAGCTATCATAGACTATCAAGATATATTTCCTAGTGAGATTCCTAGTTTACTGGATAAGAAAGAGATCAATTTTTCTATAGAGATAATACCAATAGTAGCACCACTATCAAAAGAACCTTACTTGATGAGTGTAAAAAAATTTATGTAGTTAAAATTTTAATTACATGAATTATTAAACTATGGCTACATCAGACCCAATGTTTCACGATGAGGTGCACTAGTGCTAATTTTCAAAAAGAAAGATATTACATTTGGATTATGTATTGGATTATGTATCAACTATCAGTAGGTAAATAAATTCATCATAAAAAATAAGTATCCCTTCCTAGAATTGGCAGTTTGTTTGACCAAGTAAGATGGGTGAATATGTTTTCTAAAATATATCTCAAATCTGGTTATCACCACTTGAGGATCAACCAAGAAGTCATTGCCAAAAAAATCATACTTGTTTTGGAAACTACGCATTTAATATATTTCCTTTTGTACTTACAAATGTGCATGTTACCTTTACGTGCTTGATGAATAACATGTTTACTAAATTTCTCGACAAGTTTGTGTTGATATTTTTAGATGACATTCTGATTTATTCAAAGACCCAAGAAGAACATAAACAACATTTAGAAATAGTGGTGCAGAACTTGCATGAACATCATATATATGCTAAGTTCAACACATGAAGATTTTATGAAAACAAGATACAATATCAAGGATACATGACATCTAAAAATGGAATAGTAGTAGATCCCAAAAAGGTTGGCGGCTAAGGAAACCATGTTGAATTTGTAAAACAATATGATTAAATAAAATTTAATGTAATGTGACTTATATATTATTATTAATAAATAAATTGTTATAAATTACTGAAGAGAACACAACCAGCATTCAATAATTATTTCCAGTTGTAAATAGCTCAGGAGGGATAAACTCAATTTGTTCCTAAAAAAAATGATTTATTGTGATAGAATAAAAGATCACAATAAACCTATTAGGACAGTAAATTACTAACCTGGGGTTGAATTAAAGCATTTTGTGAGAAAAAGACAGACTTTAAAGGAAAAAGGAAAACACATTTTTCAGGAAAAAAAGCCTAAGAAGTGGTTTCGAAGGCCCAAAAGGAAAGACACAAAAATTCTGCTAGGAAAGAAGCCTCTAAAATAAATCATTCATGAATCAATGATTAATTGATTCTAATGGTAGGAAAATGTTAGCTAGGGGGGAAACTAGTGAACTCAGTTCGTGGCCATGAGGAGTGGGCTTAACTCTCGAGTAAATGTTCCAACAAGAATTCTAGTTAGGATTATGGTTTTTTGCATTAAGCTGTTGATTTAAATTTGACTTTTTGTTTTCAATAGTGAAAAATAGGTCATATATTCTCTCATAAGTAATGTTTCTATTTTTAGATTGTTTCACATGGTTGATTGTTGATGAATTGATCGTGCAGTTTAACTGTTTTAATAAAATAAGTATATATATAATGAATATTACTTATGAGTTAGTGAAAATATTTAACACACTGCCAAATTTAGCCTACTCGTTATACCTGCGATGTAAAAAAATATTCTTATTTCTAATATATCTGTTATAATCAAATTCAGTTGTTTATTTAGGTAATAGAATTGGTAAACTAAACTTGTGAGGAGAGAAAATAATGAGTTCAATGACTGAAGACCTAGAGGGTGTCGAGCATCCACCACAAGATATATCCATAATTAGTTAGGCACTTAATATTGTACTGAAAAATAAAGGAATTATCAAGATCAAGTCGTTCTGTTTTAAATGATCACTACTGGTATTAGGATAAAGAAGGCATAAAATAAAATATTTCAAGGAAATCAACAAGTTTTTGTCATTACATTAAGGACAAACTTGAATATAAGTAAGAAATGTGTTGCATGCATTGCATTCTATCATTGTATCTTTACACAATGAGCAAGGCATATAGCCTATATAATTTTTTATAGATTTGGATGCATAGGAATATGAAATCACACATATCCCTAAAGAAAATTATTTTTAGTAAGAAAAACGAAAAACACATGTTCACTCACAAAATCTTGATTTTACCCTTAAGGAATAGGAAAACAAGGAAATTAAACACATCAACTCATACATCGAGTAGCATATCAAAACCATTGGTCTATCACTACATTGTAAAGTCCTCATAGATTTCACAATAAATAGTAACCTCAAGAGCCACATAAGGAAAGATTTATTTTAGGGAGTAAAATATTAAACAAAATCAAACTTTCCAGAGGGAAGCCCTCAACGGTTCTATAATAAGGTAACTGAAAATTTATAATATCAACCAGGACTATCCCCTCTAAATCCTAACATTTATAAAAGTAACATTAATTCATGCAATAGGCAGATATGTTGGGAGAAACGTTATAGGTGACATTCATAGCATTTACACCACTAGAAAAGGAAAAAATATATTTCCCATGACCCCAAAATTGCTTGTTGGGAGGGGACAAATGGCATAAAAATAAACCAAACATAAAATCCCTCTCCAAGGGGAGAGTGGCCTAGAGAGAGCAAGACAATTATCCTTTGTGCCTTGAGAAGACTGCAAGAATTCAAGAATTTGAATAGTAGAAGCCAACTTGTGTCATGGGAATATAGGGTCAAAAGGTCCATTCTCTGTCCCTTGGAAACCCTAAATTTAACTAGTGTGTTCATACATGTAGCAAGAAATACGCGTAGTAAGAAATGGTTTCTGTGGTGAGTGTCAACTCTTGAGGGTAATTGATGCAGGATAATTGACTCGAAACTATCATTGTATTTTAGTAGACATAGGGGGTCTTGTGTTTTCAAATAAGTTGGATTCTTATGTATGTAATTATTAATGTTTTGAGTGATTAGAATAGGAATTAATTAGATATTGTGAGGATAAGTGTAAATGCTCTTGAATGTAGGAGAACATGAGTGATTAATGATGATGAGAGAGTTAGAAATCAATTTTAACTCTCATAGGTCTCCTGATTCGAGGAACATGAGAGGATTCTTATGGATAAGTCAGAGTTAAAAGTGGATTCAGAAGAATTTCAGGAGTTAGTTCAACAAATTAAGGATCTGAACTAGAATTAGTTCAACAAAACCTTTTTGTATAAAGGTAAGTCTAAAAGGCAAGAACAAGTTAGTTACTCAATAGTTAGAGGTGCTAGTTCCAGTCTTCGTAGCATGTCACCAAGGATCAACATGAGCTCTTACTAGGTTTGGTTTGGTTAGATGTTTTGCACATGATATTCAACAAAAAACATGTCACAAATGTCTCTATCAGAAGAAGCTCAGAAAAATATTTCCAACAGTATATCACACTCCTATAACCAGCTTCTAGATCATAAGATATGATCAAAATGAATGATTGATTCTTGGTTATGCATGCTTTTAGGTCAGTTGTTGCACACAGGGACAAGTTTACTGCAAAATTAGTTTGGACAGGAATTTTACAAAAGTGAAAGAGGTTTTCGTCCACCACATACCAAGTAACAAAAACCTCCTTCAGTTTATGCACAGGTGCTACTATGTGGGAGATATACAGTGATATTTGGAGCCTGCATTAAAACAAACAAAAAAAATTGCAGTTATTTTATTATTTTATTCATTTTAGTACGGTGCCATTTTACAATGGATGGAAAGTAGTTTTGTGAAACCCAAAGAGTTTTTTGTTAACCGCGGGAGATAAAGCAAAAACCTCTTTTCGTTTATTCACAAGTGTTTTTAATTGGAACATTTGACTAGATCTTTACAGCTCCTTTTTACAGATTTAAATTTTTAATGATTTTCTGTTTTAGAGATGATTTTGTGGCACATATTCCGAGAAACGGGAAATGAATTTCCAAATTTTAGAGAGTTTTTTCTCCATGATGACCATATCTACGAAAACCTCTTTCAGTTTTGTAACTCGTACTATGGTTAGGAGATACGAGTTCATCATTAACACCTATTTTCAGTGATTCAGTCCAAGTTTAACGTAACTGATTCTATTTTGAAGAAGATGGTTGAGCTCAATTCCCTTAGTACAGGGATGAGCTAAATGTATATATTTTATGAATTCCATACTGTAGAGGTTGAATTTTGGCAGCAGAGAGGGGTTGCTTGGGATTGTGTAAGGTTTTTCTTGAATATTATTTTAATGAAGCAATTTCTGCCCTTTAGATCTAGGATCCGTTATGGTGTTTGATGTGTAGGATGTTTTTCTTGTAAATTCATTTCCATGGTTTGTTTTTTCTGCTAATTTTGTTACAACATTCTCTAAGGGAAGTGTTAGGAATTCATCCATGCATGATGCTTCTTTAATAATGATTATGTTGTTTAATGTAGTGTTTACCCTTTGAGAATCCATCCTCTGTTAGATGCTCTGTTGAGTAACCCTGTGCTTCTCTTTCTTCTAAAGTTGTCACTGTAGATCCATCCCCTAATTGATGCCTGCAAGATAGCAGCCTTTTCCCTCTTTTCTTCTCTCATTATATCTTTAATCTAGTTGTACATTGCGCTTACGTTGCCCCAAGTTTACCAGCAAAAACTAGCCCCAAATCCATAGCCCAATAGTCTCTTCTCTTCTTGTTTTCAACCCATAATTTTCAACCAAATCCTTATTCTTCATAGATAGCCTAAGATTCAGTTATCACAGTCACGTTTTGTTGGAAAAGAGAGAGCCCTCTCTGGTCTGGTAGGGCTATATGCTAGATCAAAAGCTTGGTCTGTGGCTACCTCGAAATTGCCTTTGTTCAGCATTGAGGTTCATTCGGAGTGCTAACATATGAATCGGTGGCGCAGTGCATAGAAATTTTCAACACAAGAAATTACGGCGGCGTTGCGCTTTTGACTGGGGCACTTGATTAAAGAATGGCTTGCATATATGGATTCAGCATGAAGAAATAAGCAAACCCAAAAAGTTTCAGCAAATTTGGAGCAAATCTAGGTGACCTAAAGGTCAAAAAACCAACAAACAATGCCCTCTTTGCCACTATTTGGACACATAGGAAGCAACCTTGGGAGGTTCCACTTTGCAGGGGGCAAATGACCTCCAAATGCAAAAATTCAAGATGTTCCAGAAACTAGACATGAAGACCATTCGAATGAGCTATCTTGAGCTCAATTTTCTCAAGGGGAAGGCCTCCAAAACTGGGTCTGAAAAGGCACTACACATAGGATCAGTGGTGCTACACATAGGATTAATTTTGCCAGTTTTGCTCAAAAATCAAAATCTCACCTAGTTTTTCTACAAGATGACTTTTTCTTTCATCTTAGATGAATTTTTTAATGTAAATGATGCTATTTTATGTAAATGTAATTATAAAATTACTCTTAAGGGTAGATACATCATTTTGAGGTTGTTTGGGGGTAAATGAATCAGTTTCCTTAGTTTTAGAGGCAAGTTGTTCCACTGCCTATATTCCTATTCTTAGTTTAGATATGGTTGAAACCACCCCTCTTTTCGTGGATTCGACCCCTGATAGCTAGCATAGGTGGTTTGATGTCTATATTATTTATTTTTTCAAACATTAGCAAAGGTTGGACTCTTGTGGATGCCTTGACCTACATTGTACATCTCTACAATAGTTTGGCAAGGAAATAAACCAGGGTTTGCAGCTATTTTTGTGGGATTCTTGTGGTAATGTGTTTTTTCATTGTTTCTCCTTTTGTCATTAGTTATTCTCATGTGTTATATGTGCCAAAATCTATTGCATTCTTCTTAACTAAATGAAATCAAGATAGATAGGTGGAATACGTTGGTAACAATGCTCTGCCTTGGGAATATATTTATTTTTTAATGTTTTCAGTTGTCTGAAGTGGACTCATGATCCTTGCATTCCCTCCTGAGCTCCTCACTAGTCTTAGACCTACCATCTCACTCAAATCCAAGTGCCAAAACACCTACCTATCTCGCCCCACAGAACACCCTAGAATCCTGACTTCATTTCCCAGACCCAAAGTTGCCTGCTCCATTTGATTCAACAACAAAACCTTCCAATTGATTCAGCAACAAAACCTTCAAAATAAACCAAAAACCATAGAGCTACTATACCTAGCCTAAAATCCATATTTGATTCAGTCATCTCAACTGAGATTGACAAGGAGAGAGCCCTCTCCCGACCTGGTAGGGCTAGCTACCACGTTAAGCATGGTTTTTGGTTATCCTAGGATTTCCTCCCTTCATCCTAAGTTCGATCTAGGCTCTAACAAGAGGAATAGCTAGAGAGTAGCTAGTGATTCAAGAGACTAATTGTAAGCCTACAAGTAGGAGAAGAAAGGCCACTGGTCAGAAAATCAGGCCAGGGAAAGAGACATCCTATGTAAATATATGTTTATTAATACAAACAACTCAATTCTAAGTCGTGTGTGTGTTATGAAGTAATTTGTGTGTGAATTAGAGATTATGTAGTGTATATATATGTAGGTGGAGTTCGGGCAAAATCAAAAGCCGATTATAGAGAAGCGTAATCAAACAACTTACAATTGTGGTTGGGTAGAAGTTGTTGCGGCAGCTCCATAGCTGCGATTGTGAGTAGAGTTGTCTTAGAGACAACAATTATAGCAAAAGAAGTGTTGGGTAGAATTGTTAGAAGGCAAGAGATTCGAAGAGAGAACCATAGAGCTCATGTTATGGCTCTGTACAGGTGGACAGTATAAAAGGAAGCCTTTAGTGTTACAGTGAAGGTGGAGGAGTATAAAGGCACGAGTGGAGTAAAGTGAAGGAAAGAGTTGTGTCAGATTGGTGAATGAACAGAAACCTGAAAGAAGAAAAAACATAGAAACATTGAAGAAATGGCATAAAACCAGAGTAAAGAGCAGCGGGGGAAGCGAGTCTATGGAAGGTCAGATCATTGTTGAAGTCCCCCAATTAATCTCAATCGTTGATCATGAAAGTCAATGACACGTCACTGTCAACTGCGGGATTAAGTGAGTGGATAACCAACATCCTAGTTTAAGGGCTGCAAATCGTAGGATTTAAGAACTCCATCATCCAATGGATATCAGGTCGTAGGTTGATCGAGCGTTAATGGCAAGGATGGACCCGAAATTTTATAGATTGAGGTTTTATAATTCCCATCGGGTCCAAAAATGCGTTAAACCTCACGTAAGTATTCCACCCGACATCGCTATGGACCATTGAATCAAGTAGATATTCATCAACAATTAGGAAACATTGGTTTGATTTGTTGATCGGGAAGAAGTACAGTCGTCGGATTGAGATGGACATCGACGATGGAGAAAGCTTGCGATAAATCTTTATGGAGAAGGTAGACCCAAAAATTTATAGGCGCAGCTTTAATTTATTTGAAGTCTGATTGTGATCACATATTGCATGCGAGAGGCGAAGAAGGCACGTAATGGTTTGATGTGATAGTGCGACAGTCATTAATTTGGGTGAAGGAAATCAACGGTGGGGAAAGTCATCGCATATCGCAAGTCAAAAGCTCCAAAGGTATACTCTATTGAGCTATAAGGTTTAAGAAAGGATTAAGCAAGCTAACCATAAAGGGTGAAGGGTTGAGTATACAGTTCCGGAAGAAGATTAAGGAAGGATTAGACTATAGAAAGTTTAAAGAAATGTTTCCACATGACGAGTAAATGAAGGGGCCTTGTTGGCTTATTGGGCCCTGACACAGGTTCAAAAGAGTGATTAGCCAAACAAATACCGTAGCTACTGGCCCTTTCAGCAATAGCCCGTGGAGCACAAATTGAGGTCTTACTCGAGGTAGTAGGGGAGGGTGCTAGAACCAGGCTCCCGCACCCTTGGGATGTCTTAATGTGGTTTGGAGGGGTCGCGAACCGTTTTGTGGCCTCGTGCCACTCTGTCCTACTATCAGACTTCCGTGTAGATCTGCGCAGTTGTAATTTATTATTAATGAAATTATTACAGATATAATATTCTAGTTATAGTCTTTAAGTAAAAGTTTAACAATAAACCTAGTGCACGCAATCATAATTATTTAAAGATACAAACTCATATAATAGATGCATAAACCATAATACAATAGATCCACGATATTTCAACAACCAACTTATCTTTATTGATGTCTTTTGTCAATACAACTAAATCCGTCCTGTGCACTTAGCTGTAGGGATCCATGCACACAACTGCAGACTCTACCAGGCCTTTGCATACATAGCTGCACAACCTCTATATATCTACCAACACCCTTGACTCGGACTTACAGATGCAGAGAATATTTCTTTCACAACCCCATAATCATCAAAATCCAAACAAAAACTTAACTGCCTTCTACCCTTAGATCCTCACTCTACTTATACCTTCCCATGGTCCATGGGCCATGGGCAAACCAACTTACTTCCCATTATTCTATATTATTTTTGGGTGGACAACCCCTTGACTTGACCTATTACATTTTGTGCTCCATGCATTCTGGAGATTTACAATATTATTATCTTATCTAAAGCCCCAAAACCCTTTCGCGAGACCTCCGCTACCCAACAGGCCCCCAACACAATCATCGTGACTCATCCCAAGTCACTCGTCGGTGCGACGATATGCGCTGCCTAGGCTTTATGGTCTACCATCCCGATGAGTGACGCCCTTTGTTTTGATGCTCCTTCATTGTCTTCTACAACTCTTCTTCTAGCTCCTACTCAATTGCCTCCACTACTTTACGCAACCTATGATGCTCATTCTACTCTGCTCGGTTAACACAGAGCACCCCCTCATAGGATTTTAGCTTAGGTTGGGGTGCCACCGATGAGAATTCTTCGTGCCAACGTAGCAAGTTTCCGATTTTTGGTCGTCTGTACACACTGTCTCCTATAGCTTCTGTTGCAATTTTGCAAGACACATGTTGCTATCCATGAGATCACACTCTATAAGGTGCATTAGAGATGAATTGTTAACTGCACTTCCAACATTTGTCTGTGTACTTACAGTCTTTCCCTTATCTTTTATGGTTCATCGGCCAACCCATGGATTAGGCGATGACATCGAGACCCATTCTAGTTCGTGTCTAAGAATTTCTAGTAGATCCTTTATTGTTGGTGCTGAACTCTACGCGGTGTCAGCGACCTTCGACACCATACTATCAAAAAGGTCCTACATCTCCATTGGTCATATCACAACCCTTGGGCCTACTCCTTGAGCGTAAATAGTGAACAGTTCCATATCAGCGGGAAGGCACACTAGCTTACCTTCCTGATAATCACAGATCATTCGGTGGATGCCCCTTTGTGGTTTATAAGTGTTGGAAAATTCAAATTTAGTGGTTCCATCCTTTTCTGGTGCTGTAACATTGAGCCTACGTCAGATCATTCTAGATTTGGCTCGTACCACATCCCTTAATTGACCGCTGCCCACTCCCTTTTACCATAACTCAGACATCTTGTCATGAATAGTGTCAGTAACGGTCACCTTTTTGCTTGTCCACGCAGTAGCGCAACCCCTTCTGTGCAACCGCGACCCTGGTGACATACCAATTCTATGCGCCCCTTGATTGTCATGCAGCTTGCCCACAGACTACTTGGAGTGGTGAGACTGCCCTTCGGTTAGTTAGTCATGTGGTCGGCCCACCCATGTAGAGCTTCAGGCAACTGCCATTTACTCTGCCTAGGTAAGTTTCTCCAGTCAGCTTGGCAAGCTGAACTGCACCCCCATATGTGACTTCTTGTACTACATAGGGTCCCAAGAAATGCATTCGAAGCTTTCCAGGGAATTTCTTAAACTTGTTGTCGTAGAGTAATAGTAGATCATTTTCTTTGAACATGCGTATCTTGATATGGTGATCGTGCCAAGATTTTTCCTGCTGCTTATGTACCTGCTGATGGAATCCTGCAAGAAACCGTTCCTCCTCAAGTTCTTTTAGTTGTGCAATCATTTCTTCCAAAGCTGCATGGTTTGCCATGTCTGTCGTTGCTGCTATTCACAAATTGGGTACAATTTACTCCATTGGCATGACGGCTTCCTTTCCATAGACTACCCAAAAAGGCATTTGGCCCGTCACATTCTTGCATGTTGTTCGATATGCCCATAGTACAGTGGGTATGTGTGAATCCCAATCGTTCCACTGCGCATTACATACCTTTGTTAATGAAGTCTTGAAGATCTTGTTAAAAGCTTCAATGCTTTCGTTTACCTGTGGATGGTATGGTGTGCTTTGTTAATGATATATCTAGAACTCCTCAATGAGCACACTGATAATTTCATTTAGGAAGTGCGTTCCACAGTCACTCATTAGGATTTTTGGACATCTGAATCGTGTTAACACATTCTCGAACAAAAACTTCATAGTTGTAGTGGCTGTCCAGTCCTTAACCAGTTGTGCTTCTGCCCATCGGGTCAAGTCTTCTGTCATGGTGATGATATAGTGCACCCCCATTTTTCCTCGAGGTGTGATAGGCCCCACAAAATCGATTGCCCATTTCTCGAACAGTCATAGCATTAGTTGTGGCTTGAGCGGCATTTCATCCCTCCACAAAGGTTTCCCAATCCGTTGACATATGTCATAGGCCCAATAAGTACACTTTTGAGTCTTCATGTAGAGTTGGCCACCATAGTCCTACGTGAAGAATCTTCTGTGCTGTGGTGCATCCTGTATAATGTCCTCCTGCAACCCCCCTGTATGCTTCGGCAAGGATCTATCCGCATTGCAATGACAGTAAAGTTTGTTGCGCATATCACTAGTTCTTTCTTTTGCTGAACTAAATACCCCTACGGCACGGTTCCTGTGGTTAATAATTGGATGATGTCCTCAAAGTGGCCATCTGCGATGTGCACTACATAGAGTTGTGCATTAGGTAGCTCCTCCTCTAGGTTTGTGGGTTCTTCACCATTCTCAATTCGTGACAAGTGATCTCGGCCTACGTTTAGATGTCCTAGCTTTACGATGACTTCAAAATCATATTCCTGAAATAATAACAACCATCTACAAATGTTCCCCCCCAACACAGGGTTATGCACTAGGTATTTTAGTGCAGAGTGGTCAGTATACATCTTAAAGTGTCCTCCATGTCGGTAGTGGCGGTATTTCTGGAGCACGTATACCATCACCAATCATTCACGCTCTACAGTGGAGTAGTTCTTCTCAGCTTTAGATAATCATTGACATGCAAACGCAATCGGGTGATCAATTCCTTCTACTCCTTCCTGGGTGAGTACCGTGCCCAACGTGATACATGACGTGTCAACATGCACGTGAAATTCGATGTCCCATTTTGGAAAGACCAAGATAGGAGCTAATGCCATCCTGTCCTTGAGCGTTTCGAGACTTTTGTTACATTCCTCATTCCAACGGTAAGTAGCATCCTTTTTCAACAACTGTTACATCGGTGTCATGATCTCTGCATAGCTCTTGATGAACTTTCGATAGTAACCAGTGCATCCCAGTGTGGTGCGCAGCTACTTGACACTTTGCGGCGCTTGCAGATTGAGTATGACAACAATCTTTTCCGCGTCCACCATGAGGCCTTGCCTACAGACCACATAGCTAAGTAAGTTCCCAAAGGGGATGAGGAAAGTATACTTCTTTAGATTTAGCACAATCTAGTGTCGTCGACACGTATCTAACATTAACCGTAAGCTCGCGGTATGTTTCTTAACTGGCCCAAATATGATCTAGTCATCAAGATATAATTCCAAGAACTTGTGTATAAATTCCTTGAACGCACCTACCACAATGCGCAAGAATATTGCCAACACATTCTTTAGTTTGAAGGGCATCACAGTGTACTAAAAGCAGGCCCATTCAATTGCGAAATTCGTTTTACTCCTATCCTCCGGCACAATCTTCATCTTGTGGTACCCCAAGAAATTGTCTGTGAAGGAGTAAGCTTCCTGTCCTCCCACATTTTCAAGTACTTCGTCTGTAAATGGCAATGGGAATGAATCATTAACACATTCATCATTGAGCTTCCTGAGATCCACAGAGATGCAAATCTCCCCCTTCTATTTCTTCTCCTGTAAAACCATAGGACTTACCCAGTTAGATTCCTGCACTGGTTCAATTATTCATGCTGCAAACATTTTGTCTAAATCTTCGCAGACCTTTGCTTTATATTTTGGATTCAACTGATAAGGCTATTGTTTGACTGGCTTCGCATCCGGCTTGAGAGTTATCTTCATCATTCCTAGGTCGTCGAGGATCCCTTCTATCTTCGTGATTTTGGTCGGGAATAAATCTGGATATTCTCGCAATAACTCGACAACCTTCTCCACCATGGCATCATCCCAAAAATCCCCAAGCGTTGCATGCTTCGGCTCCTCCTCCATACCAATGTTCACTTGTTTTGTTTTCATTGGCGCGGTGATGTCGGGGTCCTCGATCGCTAGTCCACAAACCTTGCTAGTCCGCTCTATTTCTAGAATATTGATGTTTCTGGGTTCATCCTCATTATCTTCTATCTGCACGTTGTAACATTGTAGGGCTTGGCTTAACCGATGCGACCAGTCTAGTGGCACTATTTCTTTTGGCTCTAGTGGTACCTTGAAAATGGAGGCCTTCACCATTTACAATGCATCATCAATAGTGTCTATCCATTGGTCCTCAAACAAGAATGTCAATAAAAATCCTTCGTGCAAGATATCCCATTCGCTTATACCATGTCAGAGTTTTGTTTTGGTGTACCAATTCCTTGGGATGACATCCAGGGTGTGATAAAATAAGTGTACCCACTCTGGTTGAGGCTCTTTCCATAAGCCTGGGTCCATAAGGTAAGATGCATGCGCGGGTCATCGTGCCTATCATACCTTTTAGTTATTTGTAGTTCTGGCTTGCCAAAGCTTATCTGCGTCATCCACCTGTAGTCGCGCCAGTCTTCGAAGATTCCTTCATGTGTTCCCCACCAACTTGCAGGCGTCGCGTGTAATTCCCATTTTAACACATCGAACTGCTAGTGCACTAGTACCACTCTTTCTAACTTGGTCAGGAATTCTTCTACCATGGTCAGCCCATCATACATCAATAGTTTGCGATCCTGAGCTCTTACGCAATATAATGACCTAGTCATCATATTGCAGTTTAACTTTGTTACTATGTTTAGTCGATGATCCCACTGCTCATCTTCCTCATTTGAATCTGTAGTGCAAGACTCTACATGCTCCCACGATGTTCTACCTTCTGCAATTGGATTAAACCAATCTTGATTACATGTAGTAATCTTGTAGATACAATCGAGTTCATCATCACTTCCTTCGTTGCACATGGGTTTAGTGTAACACAGTCCTTCAACCGGCTCTAGCGGAATGACTATGCGCAGTGACTTCTTCTCAAATATCATTTTTTTCTTCTTTAGATTAATGACCCCATTCATATCGGTGGCCCAGTCTATCACTAACAACGTAGGGTAAGGGCTACTTTCATCCACGATTTCTAGTACCTCAAAGTCCATTTGCGTGCTCGCACCTTCTATATCTATGGTAATTCCTTGCAGTCTTCCCATGGGTAGGATCTTCTATTGGTTTGCCATCCGCAATTGAATAGGAGACCATTACAGTGCAGTCTTGCCCATGCACTCCCAAGTCTATTTAGGTAACACGTTTGCATCCGAGCCTAAGTCCAAAATGATATGATCCATCTCATAGTTGCCAATTTATGTCATTAATCACATTTCCCATCCAGTACGCGAAGCATGTTTCCCCAATTTTTAGATCACACATGGCTCACCCGATCCTGCGCACCTAGTTATCAATTCTTGTAAGCCTTTAACCACCCTATTGTCATGAAGCAATTTCATGGATGTATCTAAAAAGGTATTTAGCATTGAGGGATCCCTTTCCGGCTCGGGTTGATCCCTACTACCTGGGTAGAGACCTTTATGAAGCTCTTCCTAGCTTCCAGACATGTATCCTTGTGAACCCTTGCATCTTCCTTGGTTAGTTTCCCTTTATCCTCCCCTATGGTCATGCCACTTCGGAGCATCATGTTCACATTGGAGTCTTCCTCATGTGGTTTGAGCCTCATCATTTGGATATTCTATGTCACCATGGGTTGTGCTGCCCTTTTCTCGCGGATCTGCACTATTAGTGTGGGGTAATCTATCATTTCATGATCGAACTGCTCATAGTAGGGGCATGATATTCTGGTCAAATTAGTACAATCTCACACGTAGTGTCCCGGTCCTCCGCTATTATAACAGATTAGCTGCCCACAGCCCCTTCCTAGTCCCATTCCTCCCTATCCTCGTCCTTGCCCCTAAAACCCACACGTGTTATCGCCACAGCGGGATCCTGACCTCACGCCTCAGTCTGCATCTTATAGGCCAATGTTTGATCCATCAATAATTCATAATTACGAAAATATCGTTCATTGTGGCCCGCCAATCTGCAAAAATTGCAAAATAGCTGCTAGGGGTCTCGGTAAACTTTTGCAGTAGGTGACAGTTGTTCGTGTTGTGCTTTCCTCCCACCTGACAAAATTGCACACCAGAGCGAGGGCATCGCGCTTGGCCCCGATTGTGCCTCTGGTCGCAACAGCGTTGGTCCCCTCACTATTAAGTATTTTGTGCATATCAAACAATGATCCTTATCAGTGCCCTGGTCTTTACACTTTACACACGACACCTCCTCGCACACGTCCAACCTGGGCACCTTCTCCTATTTCAGACTCTGCATTTCCAACCATATATTTTGTATTTGTGCGTGGATATGTTGAACTCCCAACCCAAGATCTTGTATTGGGGTCTCATGCCACCTCATTTCTATTTCTAATGCTTTAGCCCGGGTCAAGATCTTCTGATGTGATAGCGCTGTCCTCAGGTGTGGCGTTAAAGACACCACAAACCATGGGCAGTGCTCCACATCTGTTAGCGTCATGTTAGCCTTTCAAATCGTACTCTTCAATCTCTAATCTAGATCACAGGGTTTCTCCTGGAAGCATCATGATCTCCTTGAATCCTATGATCAATTGCGTCTCTGATTTCGATTGACTAAACTTCTTTTTGAGCACATCCTGGATCTCTGCTATTCCTGCATTGGGGTAATCGCTAGAGTGCTTAATATACCAAGTCAATGCACGATCTTGTATTGCACTCACCAGGGTAGCCTTTTTAATATTATCGTTTGTAACTTCGTGCACTTCCCACACTGCCCTTACTATGAACCAAAATTGTTATGGATCTTCACTTCCTACTCCTTTGAACACAGGAAACTTAATCGCGTTTGCCATGCTAAACTTCTAGTTTGCGCATAGGTGTGTTAAGGCCACCTATGAACTCGTACTGCTTCTGATCCAATCAATCCACAATCTCTTTTTTTTTTTAGGGTTCCAAGCTACAGAAATAAGAAACCCCTTAAGCAAATCCTGGTATCGACAACGGAACCATTTTTTGGCTTATTGGGCCCCAACCCAGGTTCGAAAGAGCGATTAGCCAAACAAATCCTGCAGCTACTAGCCCTTTCAGCAACAGCCCGTAGAGCACAGACTGAGGTCTCACCCGAGGTAGTAGGGGAGGGTGCTGGAACCAGGTTTCCGCAGCCTTGGCATGTCTTGATGTGGTTTGCAGGGGTCGCAAACCATTCTGTGGCCTCGTGCCACTCTGTACTACTATTGGACTTCCGTGTAGATCCACGCAGGTGTACTTTCTTATTAATGAAATTATTACAGATCTAATCTTCTAGTTACAATCTTTAAGCAAACATTTAACAATAAACCCAGTGCATGCAATCATAATTATTTAAAGATACAAACTCATATAACATATGCATAAACCAAAATACAATAGGTCCACGATATTTTAGCAACCAACTTATCTTTATTGATTTCTTCCATCAATACAACAAGATCCTTCCTACACACTCAGCTGCAGGGGTTAGCGCACATAGTTGCGGACTCTACCGGGCCTCTGCACACACAGCTGTAAAGCCTCTATCTATCTACCAACACCCTTGACTCGTACTTACAGATGTAGAGAATATTGCTTTCACAACCCCATAATCATCAAAATCCAAACAAAAACTTAACTACCTTCTACCCTTAGAGCCTCACTCTACTTATACCTTCCCATGGTCTACAGACCATGGGCAAACCGACTTACTTCCTATTATTCTATATTATTTTTGGGTGGACAACCCCTTGACATGACCTATTACATTTCATGCTCCACATAGTCCGAATATTTACAATATTATTATGTTACCTAAGGCCCAAAAACCCTTACGCAGGACCTCTGCTACCCCAAGAGGCCTTAACCTTAGGAATTGAAGGTTTGACCAAGTCATGTCATATTAACTCCTGGGATGGAAGATAATATGCATCCTTATATTCATACTGTGGGTATAGTGGGTTATACCCTACGTCAAAGTGGTAACAGAGCTATTTAAATCTGTTTTGAATTAAATAAGAATTGTGCAGAATACAAGTGTGATTGCAAAATAAAGAGGATATCAGGTTTTTGAATCTGATAAGTAGAAGACATGAGATAAGATGAGAGTAAGTGATACTCTTAAGAAGAGATTACAAAAGCGTAAAGAAAGCACAGTGATGTTTGTTTTCTTGAGGAGAATGGAGATTCACTCAAATGTGAAAAATGGATGGAAACTCCTTGTGAAGCCATGCAGTGGCAGTGAACCTGAAGAATTCAACTAATGGTTGGAAACAAAGCATAAGAGTGTTCTCAGAAGGAAGCTAAGAAGCAAGATTTTGAAATCTTGGTAATGATCTTGGTTTAAATATTTTTGATACACTGTTGAAAACAAAGGAAGGTGAGAAGATTGCAGCAACCTAGAGTAAGGAGTGCTCAATTGGTTCTAGAGGAAAGAACCAGAGAGATGCTAAAAGACTGAGCTCAGAGGAGAGAATCTTAGTGAAGCATATGCAGCAAGAAGGAGACTTGCTACTACAAAGGTACTATTGCAACTCACAAAGGCAATTCCACAAAGGATGTGGGTAGAATTGCTAAGGAATGAGGAAAACTGGTAAGAGTTTCTGAGTGAAAGAAGAGGTGGTCAGAACCTAGTATTTCATTTGTGATTGAAGTACAAGAGGATAGTTGTGTAGATGATTTGAAGGCTAGAAGGAGTAGAGAGAAGTGTTAAAAGTGGTTCTAGAGAATACAGAAACAAGTGCTTTCCAAAAGACCAAGTACAAAGGAAAGCTTGGTGAGGTAAGTGGAAGCAGGAAGAACTTGCTATTGCAGAGGCTTTAATGCAACTCATAGTAAGTGATTAAGGAACTCATGGAGATAGAGAAGAAGATGACTACTGATAGTCATAATAGAGATGACAGAGGTTCTAAGGAAGACCACAGTAGAAGAAAAGTGAAGAAGGAGAATGACAAGGTAAATGGAAAGAGGATGAGTCAAGAGGAATGTGACAAAGATATTGCAGAGTTAAAAGAACAACTCAATGCATTAAGAAAGATACTGGAGGAAAGCCAAAGACAAGGTTGGGCCTTGAGGAAAAAGGTAGTGAAGTGGTCTAAGTTACAAAGAAGACTACAATAGAGGCAATTGAAGAGCTCAATGGAAGAACTCAAAGAGGCTGAGTTGGAAATGGAAGAGTCCATTTGTAAATGAGAACAAGGTGAAATTCTGGGTGAAGATGAAGACTAGAGACCTGTGGAAGATTTTATCAAACATATGGAGGATTCAGAAAAACAAGGAGATATGATGACTGAAGCATCAAGTGAGACCACAAGGTCTTATGTTTTTAAAACTGATAGTTTGTGTATGGTTGCAGGTATTGCAAGAGGAAAGAAACCTTTTGAAGATGTCTTCAAAATAGATGAATATCTAGAACTAAAAGGTAACCAGTAGAAGATTAAAGGAAAATTTAAAGAAGAGACTATGTTAGCTGAAAACATATTAAAGGATCATCATTCCGTCATGATGATAGGAACAATGAAGATAACTAGGGAAGTTGTTGAGAAAATCAATAAAGAAGAAGGACTAAACTCTCATCAAATGATCAGTGAATGAGAGACAGAATTGGAGCTACTGGAGAAATGGCTGAAAGCACCAGCAAGGAAGAAAGAACCTGATAAAGATTGCAAAGGATACACAAAAGAGAAAGAGGAAAGAGTCCAACAAAGAATGGAGTTGCAAAAGAATAGGATATATACTTAGGATAGATTGCTGGAAAAAGACAAAGAAATTGTCATGAATGATAATCATAAGGAAAAGGAGATGGTAATGAAAGTTCAAGAAATTGACATTGCAGAGGAAGAAGTTCACTACAGTGGACAAGAGTAGGAAGAAAACATTGAAGCAGATGGTGTGGACGAGAGAATAGTTGACAACCTCATGAATTCTTTTGAGAATTCAAATCAGCATACTAATGTGCTAATAAAGGAGGAAAAATTAGAGCATCATATTGATGTGTTGCCAAAGGAAGAAGAGGCGCTGAGGCCTTATGTTTTTTTATTTTAATAATCATTTTGTGAGTGCAGGTTTAGTTGCAAATGTTGGAGAAATTTTGGCACAAATGAGTGGCCAAATAAAAATGAAATAGGAAGATTTTGTGGAAGTATTTAATCCATGGAACATAGATGTTAAATTAATGGAGAGAATGCTGGAAAGTTAGGATTCAATGCAGAAAGAGATAATCATGAAAGAGGGTAAGGATGAAAGGGTGGCAGTAAAAATCCGACAAATTTAAAGAGAAGATAATAAACAACAATTTGAAGAGTTAATGGACCACAGCAACAACCTAAAGCACAGAGAAAGAGGTAGTAGTAAATGGCTAAATATGGACCAGCCCAAGGATAAGCTAGAGATGGACATTGAAGAGGTAAGGTAGTTAATGATGAAGCAGTCCATTTGGAGGATATTCACAGTAGCAGGAAGAATGATCAATCAGAACTTGAAACTCATTGACAAGGAGAGGAAGATGAAACAAAAGAAAGGTGACATACAACAACAGCAAAGGTGCAGAACATTTAGACAACTACAAACTAAATTTTGGGACCCTGGAGGTTTCCTATCAACACATGAAGACACATGATCAGGAGATCATGAATTTTTTCTACTTTGGGAGTCTGATGCAGGAGCATTGACTTGAACCTATCATTGTATTTTAGTAGACATAGGGGTTCTTGTGTTTTCAAAGAAGTTGGATTCATATGTATGTAATTATTAATGTTTTGAGTGATTAGAATAGGAATTAATTAGATATTCTGAGGATAATTGTAGGCGCTCTCAAATGTAGGAGAACATGGGTGATTAATGATGATGAGAGAGTTCTAAATCAATTGTAACTCTTATAGGTCTCATGATTCGAGGAACTAGGGATGACTCTTAGGGATAAGTAGGAGTTAAAAGTGAATTTAGAATAATTTTAGGAGTTAGTTCAGCAAATTAAGGATCTGAACTAGAATTAGTTCAACAAAACCTTTTTGTATAAAGGTAAGCCTAAAAGGTGAGAACAAGTTAGTTAGTCAGTAGTTAGAGGAGTAGCTAGAGAGTAGCTAGTCAGTTAAGAGATTGATTTTAACCCTACGGGCAGGAGAAGAAAGGCCATTGATTAGAAAATCAGGCCAGGGACAGAGACATCATGGGTAAATACATGTTTATTAATACAAACAACTCAATTCTGAGTCATGTGCATTATGAAGTAATCTGTGTGTGAATTAGAGATTCTGTAGCATATATATATGTAGGTGGAGTTTGGGCAGAATTGGAAGCAAATTACAGAGAAGCGTAGCAGAACAACTTCCAGCTGTGGTTGGGTAGAAGTTGTTGAGGCAGCTCCATAGTTGCGATTGTGGGTAGAGTTGTCTTAGAGACAACAATTCCAACAAAAGAAGTTTTGGGTAGAATTGTTAGACAGCAAGAGGTTCAAAGAGAGAACCATAGAGCTCATGTTATGGCTCTGTACACATGGATAGTACAAAAGGAATCCTTTAGTGTTACAGTGAAGGTGGAGGAGTATAAAGGTGAGAGTGGAGTAAAGTGAAGGAAAGAGTTGTGGGAGAACGTTGAAGGAATAGAAACCCGAAGGAAGCGAAATCATAGAAACATTGAAGAAATAGCATAAACCATAGTAAAGAGCAGTGGGGTAGCGAGTGTACGAAAGGCCGGATCATTGTTGAATTCCCACAAGTAATCTCAGTCATTGATCACAAAAATCAATGCCATGCCATAGTCAACTGCAGCATTAAGTGAGTGGATAACCACCGTGCTAGTTTAAGGGCCGCAAATCGTAGGATTTAAGAACTCTGTCATCCAACGGATATCGGGCCGTAAGTTCATCGAGCATTAGTGGCAAGGAAGGATCCGAACTTTTATAGATTGAGGATTTATAATTCCCATCGGGTCCGAAAATGCATTAAAACTTGCATAAGTATTCCACCCGACATCATTGTGGACTGTTAGATCAAAGGAATCTTGATCAATGGTTATAAAGCGTTAGTTTGATTTTTTGATAGGGAAGAAGTACAACCATCGGATTGAGATGGATATCGATGGTGGAGAAATATTGCAATAAATATTTGTGGAGAAGGAGGACCCAAAAAGTTATAGGCACGACTTTAATTTATTTGAAGTCTGATTATGATCGCATATCGCATGTGAGAGGTAATGAAGGCACGTAATGGTTTGATGTGATAGTGCAACAGCCATTGATCTGGGTGAATGAAATCAACAATGGGGAAGGTTGTCGCATATCGCAATTCAAAAGCTCCAAAGGTATACTCTATTGAGTTATAAGGTTTAAGAAAGGATTAACCAAGGTTACGATAAAGGGTGAAGGGTTGAGTATAGAGTTCCAGAAGAATATTAAGGAAGGATTAGACTATAGAAAGTCTAAAGAAATGTTTCTGCATGAGGAGTAAATGAAGGGGCCTTAACCTTAGGAATTGAAGGTTTGACCAAGTCATGTCATAGCAATTCCTGGGACAGAAGAGAGTATGCATCCTTATATGCATAATGTGGGTATAGCAGGTTATACCCTGCATCAGTAATGCAACCAGGGTTGAAAAATACTAATAAAAGAGGGAAAGAAAAAAAACAAACCTAAAGATATTTACCTATAGTGGTGATGACTCCAAGCAAACTTTAATCTACAAGATACATTATTTTATTGCTATACTGGAAGGAATCTACAAGAGTTCTCATCTCCTCCATCGTCATAATAGAGGAAAAAAAATAACAAACCTCATACTCAAAAAAAAAACCATATAACCAAATACTATACAACATAATGTGGGTTCCTTCCCAATACGAAGCCCGAGGATGTGAGGGCTTTTGCCAACACTATACATGACTAGAAGCAAAAAAACCAAAATATATATATATATATATATTATTATTTGACCCTCTAAAGAAAGAAAAAAACCCCAATAAATATAGGGGAAAAGAAGGTAAGTTGTAAAATACAAAATATATATACTTGGGGTTCTTCATCCGAGCACAACTTTCCTCCTTGAAAAGCGATCCAATACCGTGAATAAAAAATTCGGCACTTTGCATTCATACAAATAAATGAAGAACGCAAGCCAAGAATCTAATATGGAAAGAATTTCCACCTATAAAATATAACAAACCCAAGGCCAACAAGTTAGAAAGGAACCTAGTAAATTACCACGAAGAAGTTAATAAATGTATGCTAGGAAGACTTCAGAAGTGCTAGGAATGGACTAACAGATGGGAATTGTCACAACGGTTATGGAGTCAACCCTAAACCCAAAACAAAAATTAAATCAGTAAAATGACCACATCGAAAATTTCACCAAAATTAAACGAGGAAATCGAGCCAATGAAATCACCACTATCCCTGGACGCTAAATAGTGGAATAGTGGTTTGAAGAGATCACAACACCTGGTAAGTGCACATAGTTGTTGAGCTACCAACATCTTGAATTGAGGCACTATGACGCTGTGAGGCAACCAAACTAGCAAAAAAATCCAAATGAATAGAGAATGATCTGGATACATTAGGCTAGGGTTTAGGAAAATTGATGGCCATCGATGGATTGGTACGACGAAATCTCCAGTGTTTTTAGATCTCAAGGACTAATCGCCATGTGAAGTTTGAATAGGCGAGGAAGCGGCGGCTCACTTCTATTTGAGCACAGAATTTTACGACTGGCACCTCAACACCTTAATCCCATTCAAATATTCATCATTAATTTAAGTAGGAATTACATAAATAAAATTGATACCAAATGATCTTATATGATCTAGCTATGACTTGTTGTCATTAGATATTTATGAACAATACTCATATATGTACAACCTTAGATCAAATATGTCCAACATACACAATTTATGTGACTATGGTGATAAAGAAAAAAATAAAAATTGATATAGATATGCACTTTATCTTTTACCGATGTACACTATGGAACCAATCTCTTACAATAAGGATGAATTCAAGTGTTATGGTATCACCTCAGAGTTATGATGAACTAATGTGTAATAACCTTCCAAGGGAGAGAGGATATAGATTTTAGGGGAGAGATGAGTCCTTTTGAGGTTATGTATGGAAGGAAGTGTTATATTCTTTTAAGATGGAGTTGGCCTAAATATAGGATCATGCTAAAGCGAGATCCTCTATAGGAAATGAAATAGATGGTGAAAAAGATCAAATAGAACATAAAAGAAATGTAGGATAGACAAAAAAGTTAAACAGACTTAAAAATGACACATCAATACTTTCATGTGGGTGAACATGTATCTATCAAAGTAAAACCAAAAAAGAGTTCCTTAAAATTGGACTATCATCTAGCACTATCACCGCACATTAGGGTTCATAATGTATTTCATGTATCTCTTTTGAAGTAGGGCTCATATTATTGAGTGGAATGGTGTAGAGGTCAAACTGAAAGTCAAGTTCTATGTCGATCCTCTACAAAATTTTGACTGAATGGAAATTACACTCTCAAATTGAGTTATTATGTAGGTTAAATTGCAATGGAAGCACTTTGGGCTTAAGAAGGCCACTTGGGAAATGGAAAATGAAGTGAAAGAAGCTTTTCCCATGTCGTTTCAAGGAAAATGGGAACATAAAAACACTAAGGATGATGTTCCCTTTTAAGGGGAGAGAAATGTACTACCCCCATTAAATTTATTTTTTATGACTTTTATATTGAACATGTGACTAAAAAGTCAAAGTGGAACACTTGGTATGATGTGACAAGACTAGCTTATATCCATATTAACTCTTGATCTATCAAAGGCGAATAGTGATTAAATCTCTTGATATACAAACATCTTTTAGTGTGAAAAGAGATTTTATCCCTCTCTATGCTTGGTAGGCTTGGTAAATCCAAAGTTAAATGGATATAAATTCCTTTTAATGTAGAAATGTGGTACATAGATTGAATACTTCCATGCACAAGTTATATAAAGTATTACAATGTCAAATGTGTATATATTACTATAGCTTTAAAAAAAATGTATATATCATATAAAGCAATAAAAAAAATAAGTTTTTATGGTTAAAATATTTGAAGTAGTCCCATTATTTTACATTTTGGCCCTTTTATTTTTTGTCAATTTTTTGTCAAAAAGAATAAAGCTTTTTGGACTTAAAAGTTTAAGTTACTAGTACTATATATAACATTCAAAAAAAAACATTACACATTATATATATACAAAGAAAAGAAAACATATAAATATTTATTTCGAAAAAATCTTATAATTTTACACTCTAAAACAAAATTAGACATGCATGCCAGATCTGTTTTAGACATGCATGCTAGATCTATAAGAACTTAACTAAACTCAAGTATTCCCTTATAAAAACACATACCCTTCTTTAAAATTTCACTGCTAACCATCTTTTCACATCCTTTTCACTAAGTGGCAAGCCCATCTACGAGTAGCTTGGTGGGGTTGTTGAGCAACATATGCTCTCCACCTTACATAAGTTTACCTAAGAAGAGCAGTATTCATGTCTCTTAGTCCCCACCCAACACAAATAATTGAAATCCGTTTCTTCTATCTTTCCTTCAGTCCTCTCGAATTGTGCTAGATAAGAAGTTCAATTTCAGGATTCCAATGTAAATAGTGTCGACATTTAAACGACGAGTTAAGTTAATTCAAGAAGAAAATTTCGGTAGTGGTAATGCAGTATGATGGTTTGATCTTCAAACGCGTTTTGGAGCTAAAACTTGTTCTTCGCTCAAATTCATCTTCATATCTGCGAACACGAAATATATTTTTTTGGAACATCCTTTCGCGTTGCAATCTTTTAATAGCCGTAGAAACCTGTTGGTTAGTTTTAGGGTTTCTTTTAGTTGTGTAAAAACCATCATTCCGGAGGTTCCGCCCGTTTGCCAGTATAAGTTTAAATTGAGATTTTTCTGATCTTTCACTTTCGGCTGATTGAGATGTTATTGCCAGTATAAGTTTGAATTAAGATGTTTCCGATCTTTCACTTTCTTTGAAGAATGCTCTGGATATTCATACTGCCAGGAATATATCCATTTGATGAGGGATCGCTTCCTTAGTATATAAAGTGATCCAGGAAAACATTGTACTTTGTTAACAATTTTTTTATTAGAAGAAGATAAGTGCTTGATTGATATATCTTAAGTTCTCAGTTCCAATTGCTGCAGATATCC
Source organism: Pinus taeda (assembly GCA_000404065.3). Taxonomy (NCBI): domain Eukaryota; kingdom Viridiplantae; phylum Streptophyta; class Pinopsida; order Pinales; family Pinaceae; genus Pinus; species Pinus taeda. The sequence continues at coordinate 192,046 of APFE031199745.1, forward strand.
CTCCGTACTTTGCATTTAAATAATTTCATGTATATTTGATGATGAAGATTTTGATTAAGGAAGCGTTCAAATAATCTCCTATTATCTCCTATCTGTTCGAAGACAGTTTCTTATAGGAATGAGGAATGCGCGTATTGTGATGTGTCTTTGGAAAGGTCCTTTTTAATGTACCCATTCTATATATAAACAATTGATTTTAAAAACAATGGACATTAACAAAATGGATATTGTCCCGATATAGCAAAAGAAGTGAATTAATTTTAAAAGAGAAGTTACTCATAAAGATTTTTGGATTTTTTTTTTATATAAATATTTTTTATTCTATTTATCTTAAGTAAATTTTTTGTAAGAAAGATTGATGAATAAGTCTACCATGGAACCCCATAAAGACACATTAGGAGTTTAGTCATATAGATTGTCATTCCTCTCCGCTTGCCCCTCTCACTCCACAAATGTGTTAGGGTCATTATCGGATTTTCATGACAGGAACAATTTCTAGGATAATTTTCATTACATATTTCTAGCCCTTCATGTGAGCATGGCCATACTGTGAACTTCATGTTGAATTTATATTTTGAAGAACAAAAAGATAATTGGAATGGTGACATTTACATCTCATAAATGGAAGATTACTTTGCATGCTATAGAGCAATGTGCTCAAACCCCAGTAGTTCACTTAGAATTAGATGATTTTGACTTAGATTGGTGAAAAAACAAATTGAATTTGTCTAATAAATTTATAGAAGACATGTCAACAACTAGCCCAGTTTGAGTTGACGCATTCCGTCCCATCACATAATGACTTTGTCAAGTCAATGTTAATGTTATAATCTTATTTTCCATCCTAAGAGTCTACCTTAGAGACACTTTGATGAAGCACAATTTTTATGCCCTTGGGAACAAACATTAGGAGTGATGAGTTGGTCACGCTTCTAGATTTCTCATTTTCAAGGGGATAATTTTGAATAAGTTTGAATTTCCTCATGTAATGGCTTGGTAACTCATTCTGGACTCTAAATTTACCAAGAACTAGGGGTCTAGATTCATCCCCTTCACACCAAATCTATATAATGAAGCCACTCCAGAGAGATATATGTAGCTACATACTGCTGAAAAATCTTAGAGATAGATTTCTTTCTACCATAGGAAAACTCATGGAAGTAAGAAAGCTCTCTCTAATATTTTTCAGCAGCATGTAGTTATGTATCTCTCTACCTCTCTCCCTTAGGAATGACTCACTACATAGACTTGGTGATGAGAGGAAAGGATGAATCTAGACCCTCATGTCCTAATGAATTTAAAATCTACTATGAGTTCCGAGGCCACTAGATGAGGTAATTCAAACTGTTATGAAACCAGCTCAAGAAAAGATAGAAAAGATAGATCAACACCTTAAAATTCAGCCTCTTCAAGGGGGCAACCTCCTTTACATTACAATGAACAATTCTTTGATGATTCAAATGAAAATACCTCCTCTCTATATATAGGAGTCTAAGGGGTCATAACATAATTAGAGCCTACATAACAACAATAATAATGTAAGGGCACAATAATAACAATAGTGGGCTTCTATGGGGCACAATAGTAACAATATGGGCACTACATGGGTACATCGATATAATAAGTGGGTTGTACTATTAACAATGAGGGGTTACACTAGTAGTATAGGGGCCTAACATGCCCCTCTCCTTCAAAAAGTATTGTCCTCAATGCTTGAGTAGTTCTTGATGCTTCTGTATAAAATTATTGTCCTCCCATGTGGAATCTTTAGTGGGTAAATTCTTCCAGTTGATGAGATACTCTAAAATTGATCGATTTCGTAGTTGTCGGGTTCTTGTTTCTGTGATTGCTCCAGGTTCCAATATGATTTTTCCTTCCTCTCGCAATTTCTGGCCATTTAGATGTAAATATATCAACAAAAAGGATGTGTCCCATTTCAAAAAGGACCATGATGATGCACATTTAGCCAAGGAAGAAATTAAGTGCAGCAGGCATGCTCTAACAGGTTCAGGAAAGCGGTATTAAATTTTATCAATTGTTGAATAAGCACAAAGAAGATTCAACATTAGACATTTTGCAATAATGGTTGCCTTGGGTGGAAGAGATGAGATAAATAATAGGGTGTAAGTTGGATGATGGGAAATGTTTTAACCTGATGTTTTTTCATCTCTTTCATCTTTTAACAGATTACTAGGATTTTACAAATGTTGCCATTAGGTTTGTTGCTGGAAAAATATTTATAGAAAGGTAAGATTTGTCCCACAAGAAGAGATTAGGATTGAGGTCATGAAACCGTTCATAATCCCTATGGTAATCATGAATTATTGAAGAACCTTTCTTCTATCATTTCCATTGTTCAGATATATTATCGATATCTTATTTAATTGTTGGTTCCACATTATTGTTTACTGTAAATTCATGGTCATGACAGTTCATCTTGTGTATTCTTGCATATTCTCAAATTTTCCTTCACAGTAATTATGACACATGAATAATGGCTTAATTACATCTTCTCCATCTTATCAAACCCTTATATTCTAGATCTATCATAACTCAATAGCCCAATTGCATGGGCAATGGCCTTAGCAAATTACACCATCAATCTTATTCTAAAAATACAAAAAATATTTTTCTATAGATGTATTATTGTAGTGACATTGGACAATCTTCCTAAGAAACCTTGATGTTGCATGTTCTTTGTAAAATTTGAAATGCAGGTTTGGAAAGTAGAAAGCACCATATATGTTATAATTATATGTCTATGGAAAAAATACCATGCACATTCACTCTTCGGTAAAATAGGATAATTTGGCAGAATTTGTGCAGACTCCATAGTTTTGGCCACAAGGTTTTGGGAATCCTTTAGAGCAACATTTGAAGGGTCATTTAACTACAACATTCACAAAAAAAAATCAGATTAACAGAGGGAAGTTATCAATTTCTAAATTTATAAATGTATTAATGTATGATTTCCCACATATGCACAAATTTGTTGGGGAGAAAAAGTACCCAGGTCTTCATATTATGTGATAAACTAGTATATTCTAAGCTGGTGGTAGTTGTTTTCAGTGGAACTAAGCCATTTCATGTAGATCATTGGATCACAGACTTTGACTTCTCCTCGTACAAAATGGGCTCTATCGGAAACGTTCACGTGAGGTTGGCTACAACCTCCCTGAGTACAACCTCATTGGCATGGAGCAAGAGACAGCTCAGTTTAAATGTGCTTGATTCAAGTCCCCAGGTCTTGTTGGTGGGGCACCACATTTTTTATAATTAGCAAGATCCCTTTTTTAGCCTCATTTCTCTCCATAATAACCCTTCCAAGAAAAATTTTCATCCACCAGTATAAGTCAATTGTGAGAAAGTGTTGATTTTTCCTACCTCTAGTATCTCTCGGGCCAAGTGCACACTCTATGATGTCCATCAAAACTTTAGAATATAAAAGAAAACCCCTCAACCCCTCTCATTATGTCTACAATAACTAAAGGCAAATTATATGGAGGATACTAGAAGCTTTATATCTTTGTTGACTACCATAATTATTTTGGTTGCAAAGAGACACCTAGATTGCACTACATAAATAGGTATAGTAGAGAATGCTAGAGGAAAGAAAAGTAGGTACATAAGTTAGTCACATATCATTGATAAGAAATAATATTCCCAACATCTAAATTGTGTCACTAAATAGATGAAAGGATTCTAAAAGAAAAAGAATCAATATATAAGAAAAAGAATCAATATATAACACAAAAATTCTATGCATTTGGGATTGTTGAATCTACATTAATCCCATTATAGGTAGGTAGGGAATTCTATGCATTTGGGCTTAAAATGGAATTCTTAATTATAGGTAGGGAAAATATATCGAGAGAAATCAAGTTATTTTGTTCCCTTTTGATTTCTTGCTAGCCTTAAAGGTGAAGCCTATGGAAAGGGAGAGAGGAAACACTTGACTATTGTACTATAATCTTATTCCATCCAAACCTACTTGAAATATAAAAATGGTTCAACATTCCACTGCAACGATCCCATACATGTATTTTTCATGATAGTGAAAATGGAGATTAAGTTTTTTTGTTTTACAGAGTATTAAAAATATGTGTGTACAATAGTCACTTTAACCTATGGTACATATTACTTTTTCATTTATATTGTTTGGTAGACAGGCTTATATATTGACACATCATAGATTAATTAAAACATGCATCAGTTATGCATCAATTAGATCACCGTGATATTGGTATCTTCACATGATTTGATGTGATCTATTGGGTTGTGCACTATCTTTAACGTTGAACACTTTAGAGGCTTGCAAGGCATGCATGCAGCCACATGTAGGTCATTTAAACAACCCAAATCATTAATTTTGGGATAATTTTTTCTATTTCCAAACCCAAATATCATTATGTACATTAATCATTAATAATGTAAACTATCAAATGGGAACTGTACCGAGCACACGTTATTTTGAGGTAGCAAAAAATCATCCGATTTTGAAAAGTGTTGATTCAGAATACACCTTTAACATATTTTTTACACCTTAAATTTTCTTATGTATCAAGTATGAAAAGTATTTTTTAAATGTTACTGATTTTCATGCTAATATTGGAAAGTGTTAATGTAGCATCAACCCGTTTTAATAGAAGACTTATTTTGGACACTTTAATTTTCCTAGTGTATTAAGTGTGGATAATTATTTTTTAAATTTAACAATTTTTGAAGTAGTGTCATCTCCTTCTTCTTCTTCTTCTTCCCTGAGATATTTATTTTTAAGTGTTTTTCATGTCTGCGATTTTTGTTTTTCATTTCATTTTTTTTTGTAGTGAGATCTTTATTTTTTTGCATAGTATATTTTGAAGTTACGATCTTCTATATATTATCTATCATCAAATAATTGTCACTAAAAAAACAATAATTATTAACATTTGACATAAACATACACATTTTAAAATTAGATATAAAAAGAAACATGCATTTTGAGACATTTTTTCTAAAACTAACATGTCAAATAAACAATTTTTATGGGAAACTTTTAACAAAAAAAAGTTTGAAAAATAGAAATATTTATGAATTTTCTATCCAAAAAATAATAATAATCATCTTTATTTTCAAAAAATAATGATTCACCTAAAAATTAAAGTGAAAATCACAGAATACAAATATTTCACATATAAAAACAATAATTGAATACTTATTCTTCTCACAAAATTTCAAAGTCAAAACATTACAAGTATAGCTATTGAATAGTTCCAAAAAAGAGCTTTTATTTGCAAGCATAACTTAAATTTAATCAATAACATAATATAATCCATGCTCATCATCTTCTAGAGTTTCATTATTGTGTTCTTCCAAAATATTTTATGATTCATTTTTCTCATTTTTCTCTTTTGATAGATCTTTCATATCCGCAAATCTCGCTGGCCCACATCCCAAGGGTCCTACACTCCTAGGGATAATTTTGGGAATCATTCTTGGCTGCCTAGAGTTGTGGTCGATTTCTAGAATTAGTACCCTAGGCGATTCTCATAATCGATACATTGTGCAATACCTAGAATGAATACCCTAGGTGATACTAGGAATCAACCTTGGGTGATTCCCAAAATCAACCTTGGGTGATACAATGGGTTCCCAGGGGTGATTCCCATAATCAATCCTGGGAAATTCTCAAAATTGACCCTTGGCGATACTACGAGTCGACCCTGGGTGATTCCTAGAATCGACCCTAGGAGATTCCCAAAATCAACCCTAAGTGATTCCACGAATCGACTCTCGGTGATTCCATGAATCGACTCACAGGGATTCCAAGAATTGACCTTGGCCCTGAGCGATTCAGGAAATTGACCCTATGCAATTCCTGAAATCGACCATAGGTGATTCCCTGAATATAACTTAGCCATATTGAAGAATTGACCTTGGCTCTGGGCGATTCCCAGAATCAACCCTGGGCAATTCCCAAAATCGACCCTAACCGATTCTCTAGAATCGACCCTAGACGATTCCTTGGAATTGACCCTGAGTGATTCTTGGAACCATCCCTGGCCAATTTTTTGGACCTGTGTGATACCATGGGTCACTAGGGGAGATTCCCAAAATCGACCCTAGGCGATTCCCAAAATTGACCCTAGGTGATTCCTAGAATCAACCCTCGGCGATTTCCGTAATCAACCCTTAGCAATTTTCGTAATCAACCCTGAGCGATTCCCAAAATCAACCCTTGGTGATACCTTGGGGGCTTCCTGGAATATGCCAAGGCCTTGAGCACCCAAGGACGATTCCAAGAATTGAGCCTTTGTGATTCTCAAAATTGATACGATGGGCGATATCCAGAATCGATTATGGGTGACTCTTGGAATCAACCCTAGGCGATACCCTAGGCGCTAAGGGGTGATTCCAAAAATTGACCCTCGGAAATTCTCAAAATCGACTGTGGGGGATACCAAGAATCAGCACTAGGTGATTCCCAAAATTGGCGTTGGATGATTCTAGGAATTGAACTTGGGCGACTCCTCGAATCAACCCTAGGTGATTCCCAAAACTGACCTTGGGCGATTCCCAGAATTGACCCTAGGTATTCCTTGGAATCAACACCATAGGTGATACCTGGAATCAACCCAAGGTGATATCCTTGGTGATTCCTAGAATCAACTTTAGGTGATACCTTAGGCGCCTAGTTGCGATTCTTAGAATTGACCTTGGGCGATTTAATGAATTGACCTTGTATGATTCTCAAAATTGACATTGGTCCTACATACTAAAAGGGAGATTACGATAATTAAGCTTAGGCGATTCTGGGAATCAACCCAGGGCACCAAGGACGGTGGGCCTATGTAGGTAGGCCTCACTAACCCTCACCCTCAGCCTCTGGGATGTGTGACTGGGTAAGGGTGCCTTGCCCTCCCCGGCCCCGCTCTACGACTAGAGGGAATTGACTCGAGGCACCTAGGGTTGACTCGAGGCAACTAGGGTTGATTCTGGGAATTGACCATGGGCACTTAGTGACAAAGGGTCATTGGCCTAGGCGGGGGCAGGTGACGCACCCCCGCACATGCAACTGGCACAAGGGACTTTAGCACCTATGAGCCCTAGGTCGTGGGTGAGAAAGGAGCCCATGCAAAGGCTTGTGCTCGAGGGATCGATTCATGAAATTGACCTTGGGTACCAAGGGCCCCTAAGCTATGGGCCTAGGTGAGGGAAGGTTAGGTGACTCTACCCAAGCCTTTGATCCAGTGGCCTCGCGTTCCCAGGGCTGATTCCAGGAATCGAATTTGGGTCCTTAGGGGTTTGTAGGTGAGGTTCTCCTACCCAGGAAAATAGCCTAGGTGCTCGAGACACCAAGGGTCGATTCTAGGAATTGACCCTTGGTGCCTCGAGCCCCTAGGCCATGGTCTTGGGTGGGGGAGAATTCAGACAAGGCGCCCCCACCTAGGCCTGTGGCCCAAGGGCCTTTGGTCCCTAAGGTCAAGGGTGTGGGATGGACCCTCGGTTGCAAACCTCAGTGTGAGTGGGTTAGTTGCCCCCACCCAGGCCCACAACCCAGGATTGATTATGGAAACCACTGTTAAGCACTCAGGTACCCTAGGCCATGGGGCAGGGCGATGCACCACTACCAAGGCACGCAACCTAGGAATCGAAGGATCCCAGGGCTCATTTTTTGAACTAACCCGAGCACCCAACATATCGCCCAAGGTTGATTCCTAGAACCAACCAGGGCCGATTCTAACAATCACCTAGCGTCAATTCTACATATCCCACATGGTTCCGATATTGGGAATTGTCGAGGGTCGATTCCAGGAATCACCCATGGTATAATCTAGGAATCGCCCAAAAGATATTCTGGGAATCACCCAAATTTGATTATGGAAATCGTGAAGGGTCGATTCCAGGAATAGTGCGGGGTTGATTTTGGGAATCACCCAAGGTTGAGTATGGGTATCACCCAGGGTTGGTTCTAAGAATCACACAAGGTCAATTTTGGGAATCATCCAGATTCGATTCTAGGAATCATACAGGGTTGATTCTAGGACTTGCCTAGGGTCGATTTTGAGAATCACCAAGGGTTTTTTCTACATATCGCCTAGGGTTTTCTCTGTGTATCACTCGGGATATCAATTATGAGAATCGCCTAGGGTCAGTTTAAGGAATTTCCCAAGGCTAATTCAGGGAATTTCATTGGGTATCGTTGAGGGTTGATTATGAGAATCACCCTGGGTCTATTCCAGGAATCACCATTGTGCAACTAGGGCAAGTCGATTCTAGTAATCACCCAGGGTTGATTCCTAGAATCACCCTTCAATGCAAAGGGCCAGTTGATTCTGGTAATTTCCCAGGTTCAATTCCACGAATTAACCAGGCTCAATTCCAAGAAGTGCCTAAGGTATCACCCAGCATTGATTATGGGCCTAGGGAAAGGGCCAATTCCGAGAATCGTACAGGGTCAATTCAGGGAATCGCCTAGGGTTGATTCTAGGAATTGCCCATGGTTGATTCCAGGAATCACCCAGGGTCAATTCAGGGAATCACCCAGCGCTGATTCTGGGAATCGCCCATGGTCGATTCCAGGAATCCCCAGGGTCGATTCTTGGAATTGTCGATTCCAAGAATCACCCATGTGCACCAAAGGTATCACCCAGGGTCAATTTCAAGAATCGTCAAGGGTATCGCACATGTTCGATTTCAAGTATTGCCCAGGGTATTGATTCTAGGAATCACCCAAGGTCAATTTAGGGAATCGTGCAGGATATCATAAATAGTCAATTTTGAGTATCACCGAGGGTATTGATTCTAGAAATTTCCCAAGGTATCAATTCAGGGATTCACGCAGGGTTGATTCAAGGAATCACCCATGGTCGGCAGAATCATTGAGGGTCGATTTCGGGTATTGCACAGGATTGATTCAGGGAATCGCCTAGGGTCCATTTCAGGAATCACCCAAGTTAAATTCTAGGTATCGCACATGGTCAATTCGAGGAATTGACCCTTGGCGCCTCATGAATAAGGAAAGGTTGATTCTGGTTATCACCTAAGGTCAATTATCGGTCTCACCTATGGTATCAATTCCAGGAATCACCTAGGGTTGATTTCGGGAATTGCCTAGGGTCAATTATGGGAATTGCCTAGAGTCAATTATGAGAATCACCTAGCTTCAATTCTGTAAAGCACCTAGGGTCAATTCTACAAATCTCTTAGGCTCGATTCTGGGAATTTCTCAAGCTTGATTCTAGGAATCACCCAGGTCCAATTCCGGGAAGCACTGAGGGTTGATTTTGGGAATTGCCCCAGAGCACCCATGGTGAGGGTCAATTTCGAGAATTTCTTAGAGTTAGTATCGACTCTATGAATCGCCCCTGGGCGCCAAGGGTCAATTCCATGAATCACCCAATGCCAGTTTTGGAAATTTCCTAGGGTTATTTTAGGGAATTCCCAAGCTTGATTATGGGAATCACCTAGGATCAATTCTAGGAAAGGCCTTAAATGCATAGGGACATGGTCGATTCTAAGAATCACCTCGGTTAATTCGAGGAATCGCCTAGGTTTGATTCCAAGAATCAACCAGGGCCAATTCTAGGAATTACCTAGGGCCAAGGTCGATTCCCAAAATCAACTTTATGCAATTCCAAGAATCAGACCTAGATGATTCCCTAGAATATTCCCTTGATGATTCCCTGGAATCGACCCTAGTCGATTCCTGAAATCAAACCTGGTCATTTCCCTAGACCTGGATGATATCGTGAGTCCCCAAGGATGATTCTAGAAACCGACCCTTGGTGATTCCAATAATTTTCATTGGCCCTAGACAATTCTGTGAAATTCCCAATATTGACCCTCAATGATTCCTGGAATCGACCCTCACCTTGGAAACCCAAGGAATATTCATAAAATCGACCCTCGATAATTCCCAAAATCTATATTATGGGAGATAACATAAATCAACCTTGGAGGATGCCTTAGAATATTCTTGGAATCGACTCTTGGCGCCAAGGATTCTCGAAACCGACCCTCGACGATTTCCAATATTGAACCTAGGCAATTCCTAGAATCAACCTTGGATGATACCCAGAATCGACCCTCATGCTATGAGCCCCTAGTCTGTGAGCAAAGGTGAAGGTAGTAGAGGTTCCCCTACCCATACTCGCGGCCCAGGGACCCTTGGCACCTAATTTTCATTTCGCGAATTGACCCTGGGTGCTTGGGGCCCTAGAGCCCCAAGTCTGGGCAAGGGTGAGCCAGGTGCCTCCACCTAGACTAGTTTCCCAGGCTGTTGAGTCTAGGAACCAGCCTTGGGTGCTTGGGGCCCTAGAGCCCCAAGTCTGGGCAAGGGTGAGCCAGGTGCCTCCACCTAGACTAGTTTCCTAGGCTCCCGAGGCACCCAAGGCTGGTTCCTAGACTCAACCCTAGTCACCAATGTCCCCTTGGCCATGGGCCTTGGTAGGGGTGCGTGGAGGTGCGGTGCTGCCACCGAGGCCCGTGACCTAGAAGCCCTTGACGCCTAGTGTCGATTCTGGGAATTGCCCAAGGTTGATTCTAGGAATTGCGTACAATAGATTCTGGAAATCGCCTGGGTTTTATTTCGGGTATTGCCCAAGATCGATTTCAAGAATCGTCCCTAGGTGCCTAGGATATCGAACAGGGTCAATTCCAGGAATCTTCCATTGTTGATTCTAGGTAATATCGATTCTAGGAATCACCTTTGGTCGATTCGTAGAATCACCCAAGGTCAATTTTAGGTATCACCCAAGGTCGACTCCAAAAATAAAACTTGGGTGCCTAGGGCTAGGGTCATTCCAAGGATCGCTCAGGGTTGATTCTGGTAATTTCGAAAGTTTAATTCTAAGAAGTGCCCATGGTATCGCTCAGGGTTGATTCCACTAGGATCGATTCTAGGAATTTCCCAAGGTCAATTTCGGGAACTGCCTAAGGTTGATTCCAGTAATCACCTAGGGTCACTTATGGGAATTGCCCAAGGTTGATTCCCAAAACTTCCCAAGGTTGATTCCTAGAATTTCTCACGGTTGATTCTAGGGATCACCCCTAGGCGCCCAAAGAAAGGGTCAATTCCACGAATCACCCAATGTCAAATCTGTGAATCACCCAGGGTCGATTCCAAGAATCACCACTATGTGCCTGGGGTCAAGGTTGATTCTAATAATCACCCAGGGTTGATTCTGGGAATGTCCTAGGCTTAATTTTGAGAATCATGTAGGTTCAATTCTGGGAATCTCCCCTAAGCGCCCACAACTAGGGTAAATTATGGGAATTGCCTAGGGTCAAGTTTGGGAATTTACACTAGCCTTGGGTAATTCCTAGAATCGACCCTGGTTACCCAAAGGAAATTCCTTGAATCAACCTTTAGTGATACCCGAAATCGACCCTAGGTGATTCCTGGAATCGACCTTGGGAAATTCCCATAATTGATCATAGCCCTAGCCCGAGAATCAACCTTGGTCCTGCACACCCAATGGAAATTCCCAAAATTGACCTTTGGCGATACCGAGAATTGACCATGGGTGACTCCTAGAATTTACCTTGGGTGGTTCCCAAATTCAAGCTTTGGCGATTCCCAAAATCGATACTTGATGCAATACCCAGAATATGCCCTAAGGAATACCCTAGGCGATTCCTGGAGATGACACTTCAGGAATGACCCTGGGCACTTATAGGAAACAACCCACGGGCCTTAGGCAATTAGGGTTAATTCCAAGAATCATCCCTTGGCACCCTGAGCCACTGGGTCGCGGGCTTGGGTAGGGGCACCTCGCCCTCCAACCCTCAAGCATACAATTGAGGGGCCCTAAGCGATTAAGGGCGACCCTTGGAATCAACCTTGGGCACATAAGGCCTCTAAGTTGTAGGCCAAGGCATGAGTGGGTGTCGCCGCATAGTTCCATAGGCTAAGGACCTACTTGTACCCAAACCCACTGCACATGGGCCTTAGTTGCACATTCTTGTGGACCAGGGGCTCTAGGTGCCTAGGGTTGATTTCAGGAATCATCCCTTGGCACCCAAGGCTTGTAGGACGAGTGCTTGGGTGGGGTACCTCGTTTTCACCTCATGTAGGCTCGTGGGCTAAGGGCCTAGGGTGCCAAGGCTCAATTCTGGGAATCAACCCTAAATTCCATAGGCCCATGGGTCGTTGTCCTGGGTAGGCGCACCCCGCCCTCCCTTTTCCAGGCCTAGAGCCCAAGGGCCCTAAGCACCCAGAATAAATTCTTGGAATCAACTCTGGGCATCTAGGAGGTGGGCCTCAATGAGGGTGCCTCACCCTCCCACTCACATGGGCTTGAGGAACCCAAGGTTGATTCCAGGAATTGGACCCTAGGCTACTGGCCTCAGCAAGGTGCATTAACTACACCCATGCAGTCCCATGACTCAGGACCCTTGCTTTTCTAAGACGCCTCGGCCGTAGACCTAGGTGGGGGGACTTCGCCTACTCCTACCTAGGCCCACGACCAAGGATCCTTGCTGCATGAGACTAGGCGGTGGTGCTTCACCTACCTTCTCTCCTACCCAGGGCCCCTATGTCGTGAGCCTAGGTGGGGGTGTCTCATCTGCCCCTGCAAACCAGGGTCTCATTGTGCCTAGGGCCCTTGGATTGCGAGCCTGTGGGGCGGCAGATGAAGCCCCGCTACACAGAAATGCGTCGTAGGGGCCCTAGGCCACGGGCCTGGGTGCAGGCAACATAAGTTTTCTTAGGATAAGATTTGAAAAGAGTTATACTTCTAGACTTTATAATAAATATTAGTCTTGGAATAATGACTCTTTCATTCAAGTTTTCATCTTTTAAGATGTTTTAGTCATATAATTTGTTCATCATGCTTGAAATATGTTGAAAAATAAAGATTTTTTCATTCCATGGTTGAGAAATTATTAAAATTTTAAGCTTTTTCTAAGTTATGATAGTCTACGTTTAATTCTAGGGTTGAAAACAATTAGAATTTTAGGGTTTTTTCGAGTCATGATATTTTATTTTTAATGGAAAGAATGAAAATTGTTGGAATTTTAAGGTTTTCCAAGTCCCATTATTTTATCTTTAATGTCATTACTAAAAAATGTTGAAATTGTACCCTGAAAGACAAAAAATTATTCCAACATCAACACTTTTCATTATTAGTGTGTTTTTTCATCTTTTTTGCAAAAAAAAATTAGTTTTACTCCCATTTTTTAAAGATGTTGAAAATTTACGTTTAAAAAAAAAACCATTATTACAAAATACCCACTTTTCATTTTTGGGTTGTCTTTCATATTTTTTGGGGTTTTTTTTGCTAGAGTTCTTGTTTTGAGTTTACTGTTCTCATTTGAACGTTTACATTGGTCATTACGTTGATTGTTCAACACTCGATATAACTAGATAAAAAGATGAAGGTGGTGGGAGGATGAAACTTAAGATGAAGCTGGTGAGTGACATCCCCCACATAATTGTTTAGGTAGAAGTCCAAATACATGATGAATCATGAAAAGACAGAACTAAATTCATGAAGCTAAAATATAATATGGTGAACCAAAATAATTTATGTTCCATGACCCTATAAATAGGCAGAGGATATGATAGCCCTCAAAAACTACAAACACATGTAGTGGATATGAAAAGGATAATACTATTCGCTCATAGATCACAAGAACATAGGGGGCTAGTAGAGAAATAACAACGTTGAAGGAAACAACCATTCAATCCACATTCTATAATGCCTTAAAGTTTGTGAATTCGAAGCAAGGTTGTACACAATGAAATACCTGAGTAGAGCTAGCATTGAAAATGATGGCACATAACCTACATCTACCATTGAAAAACAAGTTTGTGGGAAGATGAAATTTAAGAATCTAAATACTACACTCTCAATATCAACATCGATGCTTCTTGAAATATTATCCCTTCTCCACTTGATAAGGTGGTGTGCACGGGGCTCTAATCCCATACAACAAATAAGAAAGAATTCTTAATTTTATAAAGAGGACTCTTTATATCTATCACTTGACAAAACCACATCCAAGGGAGTGAGGATAGCAGAATTAACACAACAAAACAAAAATTTCAAGTAGGAAGTCCATGGAAATAATTTCACGACTAAGGATCCCGTCCAAAATGGATGAGTAGGGATGTTTCCAAGTGACTTTAATAAATAACATTAGATCATTTACTATTGGAATGCAACATGTGAGGTACATCCAAGCAGTTTGTAAGATAAGCTCTATATTCTAGCAGGCTACAACATATGCATGTTGCCATCTATGATAATGAAAAATGATAAGGTAATGGAGTCCAAGAAGAATGGTTATAGGATAAGAAGGAATCACTAAATTAGTGACACGATCTCCTTCATAACATAGCTAGAATATGAGCATTTTAGGAAATTTTAACAAGAAATTTTATTTTTCTAAATTATTGGATTGATCAACATATTGGGGAATCTGTAAAATACCATATTTCATCTCCATATCAATCAGAGTTCCTCCAGGATGGTTTTCCCTTCACATCTTAGCATACATCACCAATTTGACTTCAAAGTTCATACTAATCGTGTATGTAGGTGTCTCCATATGTCAAAGTAGTCAAATAATATGTTCAGTCACTTCTAGTCTCTTCAAACTCCAACTAACTGAGTAACCAAGGTCATTTATAGTTATATACGAAGGAGGAAATTAGTGTTCAAGGTTCCTTTAGGTAAATCTCCAACAATAAGATAATTTTCTATTTGAAGAAGTATTTATTTTCAACACCACCATACTTCGCAATAGAAAAATGATGATGCTAGCTCGATAATATTTGACAATAAATTGTGATATCCATGGGAACTCTACAAATTTACTAAATAGTCTTCTCTTCAATGACTTAGAATAAAATTTTTATAATCCCATGTACCACACAACAAAACCATGAAATAGTGATACATTATTGAAATGGTAATTTATAGCACTAAAAACAATTTACTAGCTTGAATCCTTTTAGTTTTAGCCATATATATTAAAGTTCAACTTTCAACATATTCAACATATAATATGGTCATAAGCATAACAATTGGTTCATTATACATTTGACATAATTGCATAACAATCTTGCAGTGATGTTCAAAATATGGTTTCATTCAAGAGAAACTTCTAAGGTTTAGCTTGCAACTTCATAAAGAATTCCAACTTGGTTGCAACTTCTAAGTTGTCTCAAGTAATACAGCTACTTAATACATGTCCACAACTATCCATGTCAACTACAAGTCTTGTCCAATTCACGACAATCTACATCGTTTACTTCCTTATATTGAAAATAAGGGTCACATTCTTATGTCATTCTATAAATTTACGTGAAAGAAGTTACTATGGTTGTGACAAAGATACAAGAGTTAGAATGATGAGAAGTGTCAACATCCACCAAGGCTACATTTTTTAAAACCGATGTAATTTTAAATTTTATTTAGTGTCCTCAAATGTTTTGTATTATGAAAACATGTTATTGTTCCAACTGTTATAAGTTTAAAGAATGACTACAAAATCATTGTTACTACAAAAAAAATGTTCAAATAGTAACATCCCCTAAATATGTTTATGTTTAAACTTCAAATAAATTCAAATATGGGAAGTCATCAAAACATATTATCACTCTAAATATAAGCCTCGCTTGTGTAGTTCTCAAAGAAAAAGTTCCCTCTGAAAGTTATTGGTATCCAAGCCGACTAGTTAATTTATATTAAATGACAAAAAAGGATGTTTTTTTGTTCCAGAAGAGGGAAAACTTAACATGAAGTTGGTGAGTCACCTCCCCACCATAATTATTTAGATAGGAGTTGAAATACATTAAGAAACATGAAAAGGCATAACTAAATTCATGAAGTTAAAATAGAATATGGTGAACCAAACCATGTTATCTTCCATGAACATATACATAGGCAGAGTATATGATAACCCTCAAAACCAGCTACAAACACATGTAGTGGAGATTGAGAAGATGATATTTATCACTCATATATGGCAAGAACAGAGGGGCATAGTAGAGAAAAAACAACATTGAAGGAAATATCCATTCAATGAACATTCTAGAATGCCTTAAAGTTTGTGAATTCTAGGCAAGGTTGTGCACAATGAAATACCTTAGCAAAGATAGCATTGAAAATGATGACAAATAACCGTCATCTAAAATGAAAAAAAACATGGAAGGAAACAACATTGATGGCATAGGATTCCTTGATAATGAAAAATATCTGGATCTATAACCACATATGAGTTTTATCACAGACCTCTAAGATCATGATTTTTCTAAGAAATATAATGAAGAGGAAAATAGAGCCTTTGTTGTGTTCCTTGATACATCTAGCTCAGATGTTATCCTTGCCTTTCTTGTCTTCCTTAATGTTATCTCAAATTCTTCTCTCTACGTTTCTCTGATCAAACCCAGTATAAGCTAAAAATTTGGCACGCCCCTATTTATCGCTCTCCATAAAACAATTTTGAGTCGGCACCTCTATGTCCCATGCTCCATAAAACAATTTTCAGTTGGCTACAATTCACTTCATTATTGCAATGTAAATGAATGGGTGGCTAGTTCCCTAGAGGAATGGTAGGCCAACAGGTGTCTAGCTAAAGTCCTTGTGGTTGAGCTAGCTGATAGAGGAATGGGATAGGTGTTGTAATCTTATGGAAAACCCTGATTCTAGGCCGATATCTATGTCGTTTGACATGCAGGCTTAATGAATGTGTGCGACATGTAGGATTAGCTAAGAAAAATTGTGGAATCTTGGGTTAATGAACCATCCTTCTCATTTTCATGAATCATGGTTTTAATATGGAAATAAAAGTTCCCATATGCACTGTATGAAAATGCAATATGTTTCATAAATTATATTGATTCTTGACCTTGCGATTAGCATAGCGCAAGCGATATATTGGCATTGATCGAACATTGAAAACAAACATGATAAGTAGTCTCATGGTGTACAATCTCTTATGACCTAAATATGAATGATAGACATAAAAAGGTTTGAGAATCCATTTTGTGGAAGATCAAGCTTGTGCAAAATAATAAGAACAGTGGCTTCCTTTTAGACCATTTATGGAAATTCACAATACTTTGTTTTCTATATCTAGAGTTTAGATGATGACTTTATAGGAACAACTCAACGTAGAAATTTTCTATTAAGTAAGGATACTAGAATGTTGAATATTGAATTTCTAAGGTCCATCTATATTTTATTTTTATTTTGAAAGCACATACACTTTTTTTGGTTTGTAAAACCCATAAACAAACTAAAATATCAATCAATAACTATGAGTGTAATTTTGTTATCTTTAATTGAAGAAATATATATATATATATAAAAGAAAGTAAAAAAAAAATATTATTTTGTTGATAGATTATTTCTACACATTATTATGAGGGAGATGTTTATTTTTTTGGTTCTCAACAATGATTTGACATGTGGCAACTTAAAAAAATATAAATAAAAATAGTTTAATGTTGGTCCTTAACAAAATATTTTAATTTCCATCTTAAGTAGAATGTTCTAATATCTATTTTATAAATGATGATGATAGTCAACATCCACTGAGACTACACTTATTCTATCAAAGCTTAAGAAAGGTAAAGCTTACTTAAATTTCTTTAAAATTTTGTTTTCATGCTAAAATAGATTTAAGATAAGCATTCTAATATCATTGTATTTTTGTTGTGTTAGAAAGTTAGGAAGGTTGACATTGTGACAAAAATATTGAAAATGTGCTCAAATTCAGGTATCTAGTGGTATTCTAAGAGAATTTTTTTTTCATCTTCAACCCTCTTAGCATCACAAAGAACATAGATTTTTTCAACCCATGCTGTTTTGGGAATTTTACAAATCCAAGTTTCACTATGTAATACATGAGAGTTTTTCGTATTTTACCGATGTCAATTTTCATCTCTATGCTAGTTGAAATGGTTATTTTTGATGTTATAAATTAGGGTTGATCACTTACCTATAGTATCTTGATTTTATTTAATCCTCAAATTATTTATAACACCACAAATATTCTTTAAATTTAGATATAATAATATTTTTAATATCATTATTCTTCAAAATGGACTCTTTATTCCCTAATGATTTGGATAATACTTTGGCATCTTTATACCATCCCCACTTGAGCCATCTGTGTTTTGGGCTAGTGTTCAAAGAAATTTTAGCAAGTGTATTGTCTTCCATGTTGTTTTTCTTGTTCTTGTACATTAAGTATCTAATCATATTCATGCTATTAGTGGGGGGAAGACTCAATTCTATGAGGATAGAATTGGATTTATTTCCTTTAATTTTAAAATTGTATGTTATAAAATTATTTTGAATATGCCCTATCTTTCTCCAAGATTCTCCAACAACATTGCATCCCCAAATGTCACATGTTAAAAAGGGTGATGAGAGTCACAATTAGGGCTTGTTTATATCTTGTAGGTAAAGGTCCACTAATTTACAATTGTTTTCAGGCCCATAATAAAATTTCCACCCTCCATTTATCCTTTTCTCAACACTATTTTTCCATTTGAGCTTGTGATGAATATCGATTATGAGGTAGGTCTATGAAGGAACTTCCTCCAAGCTATTATGGTCATATATGAAACTATTGTAGGTGATATTATTGAATTTTATTTTCATAACATTCCATTTTTAATTGTTAATAGTAAAACCCACATTAGACAATAAATTTATGAAGATTTGTTGTTGCTTATCAAGATCATAAAAATTTAAAGTAAAAAGTTGATTATGGTTTTGTTGTTGCTACGACAATGACCATCCAAAATTTTTGCATATGACAATTTTGGAACTTACATCAATTGTCGATTCAAGATCCTTTGTGTCATCATTTGTGTGTGTTCTCCTAGTGTTTCATACTCCTAAGTCAATGTTTCCTAAGTGTCATTACTTAAAAAACACTCAAAATCACAAGAAAAAAAAAGCGAGAAAATCACTCTCAAAAACAAAAGCACATTCCAAGTTGGTCAATACATAAGCTCTTCCTAGGCACATGCATGACCCATATTGTTGCATGTGGGTGCAATTCCATAAAATAGGAGCCCACTTAACTTCTCTTAACTAATCCTTTCACTTAACAACAAGTGGTGATCATGCATCAATCAATTTTGCATGTAAATTTCTTTATATCAACCAAGTTAATCATTATTTTGCATAACAATTCTCATATGGGTTGACTGAATAACTAGAGATCAAGAAACTCTTCATTAACAATCCCTACAAGTAAGTTTTGCATGTCGAACCTTTTCATTCCATTTCATGATTTCACTATCATTCTTTTTGTTCTTGCTATTTCTTGTTTTTTCATATTTTTTTTTCTAGCGTTTATGTTTAATATTCATGCTACAAGTGTTAATCCATTGTTGCATGCAGAAAATCTTCATATTCTTCAACCTTTCATATTCCACCATGAATGTGACAACATCTAATAAGCTTGTAGATATTTCTTCTCATCATATTATCATCAAATATTGTTGTTAAAACTTGTTTATGAGCTTGCAACAGGACATAAAGTGCACTTCTGGACCTTGAAGCCGGATCAACCTTGAAAATTGTGCCAGAATGACCAAGTTTTTCTCTTGAGTTCACTTCTTCACCACGAAGAACTACGTCCTCCCTTGAGCACACCATGAAGGCTAGTAAACCCCTTCTTTCATCCCTTTAGAGTGTGCCAGTGCATCCTCCTTGCCTTTGAGCACATGAGAACATGCTGAAGGCCTGAAGGCTAGTCAACCCATTCCTTTTTCCCTTCAGAGAGTGACATTGTACCCTATTTCTCTCCTTGATCAAGTTAGCACATTGTGAAGGCATGAAGGCCCAACATCTCACCCCTTTGACCCTTCAAAGTGCACCAACACACCCTTGAGGCTTCCTTTCATTTGCCTAATTGCATGAGTGCACTGTAAAGTGTTGAATGACCCATTACACTCCTTTGTGCTATGGAACTGTGCCCTCCTAGTTTGCATGCCTATTTTCTTATGCATGTAAGTGATTTTGTATTGTTCTTAATAGATATTCATGTCCAATTACATTTGATAACTCTTTGTAAATGGTTTACAAGTATTACTACATAATTAGGTCATTTTAAGCTAATCTTGTCATTGTGAGTGTGCTTCCACAAACAGGTGTTTGTGTACAAGTATTGTCACCGTGTCTTCATATATTGGAGCCATGTCGCCTCGTAAAGTGGCTTTCAAAGAAAACTCAGAAGAAATCACTTGGGAACATGTTGATGTTACAAAGCCAAACATTCCAATATATGCAGATACACAATGCTTCATTGGTAAAAACACTAAGGCCACATGGGGAAAGATTAAGGACACATTCATGTAGGATAGGTTTTCCAAGAACTTAGAAGATGTGCACGTGTACATTAATATCAAGAAGACAAGGATGCATAGGATCGCATGCATATTCCCGATCGTGGTATGTGCAGAGTTGATTGAATGGATCATTACATATATGGATGACTCTCACCTTGTGATTCACAATGAGAGTGGCTATCATCCCGCCACCTATTATGGTGAAGACATGCAAACGTATTTCAAGATTCTCAATCCCAAAGAATATGAAAATGATAAATTTTACACTAGATGGGCCAGCCTCGACAGAAGTGGAATTATCAGATAATGGTGTCGAGAGCCTGCCAAGTTTCTTCATCACCCACCTATGGTATATCCAATAAATATTCTCAGAGACATATGTTAGTGTTCGATAGCCATGTGTTGTCGATTGCATGGGCGCAAGAACATTGAGGTGTTTGAGGAGAATTGGATATATATGCTCAACATGGTGGTAAAACGTGGTGGAGAATTAGATATATATGCCAGACGTGGTGGTTCTTTGGCCCCTGAGTGTCCTGGGGTAGTTCAAAGGCCATTTCTTGGCACATGAGACATCTTTCTAGTCGCAAATGAATTTCATCAAAGAAGTTCCAAACATTTTCACATCAGAGGTTAATGACAGATTGGGACAACCAATCACAACGGGGATAGTGCACTCTATTAAATGATGAAAACAAAGAGATTTCCTTCTAAAGGTATACTTGAGAAAGGAATATGATTGCATTGACTGGGAATTCCTCTTCTTGGTCCTATTAAAATCTAGTATGTCTCTATTTAACATTAAATATATTTTGGCATGTTACAAAACTACAAATTTTGTTGTAATTATTAATGGCTTGCCTTCACATTTTCTTAATGCATTTAGTGGAATTAGACATGATTGTGCCATGTCTCCATCACTCATTGTCTTAGTTGTTGATTTTTTTAGTAGAAAAATGAGGGTGTCAAAGGATAATGGAATTATTAAAGGGATCTGTTAACCAGAAATATTTCCATCTCTCATTTAATATTCATAGATGATCTATTACTCGGTGGGGAATCCACAGTGGGGGAGTGGAGAAACATTAGAGACCTAATTAAATCATTTGGAGTTGCGCTTGGTTTGTGTATGAATGAAGGAAAATATATCTTGCTCCACGATGACAACAAGGAGAATGTAACAAATGACATATGTGATTTTTTTGGGGTAGCATCGTCAATACTGGACGATTATTTCACCTACCATAGGTTTAAGATGAAACCAAAAGGATACTATAGCCAAGATTGGGCATGATTAATCAAAATATTTCACAAAATCTTGGAGAGTTGGAAGTACAGATTGTTGACAATGGGAGGAAGGATGGTAATTCTATTGAAACCAGTGCTACAAAACATTTTAGTATATTGGATGAACCTTTATTTAATGCCAAGGGAGATCATCCATATGATAGAAGCTATCATGAGCTGCTTCTTATGGGTTGGAGCATAGTTACAAGACAAAATTCATATGGTACGACAGTCAAAACTTGCAAGGCCAGTGGAGGAAGGAGATTGGGGTTTCATAGATACATCCACTTTTAACAAGGCTTTGATTATAAAAACATGTGGAGGGTAGTGTCTGGAAATGATGTGTGGTATCATATGATTAAGGATAAATATATGTTCAATAAAACATTTTCCTCATGGATTAGCAGCAGTGCCAAGAATAAATTTGTTATATCACACATATGGAGAAGTATGATGCACACTTTGTTGAAAAAACTAGGACATAGAAAATAGGTGATGTCTCTTATAATGATAAATTCTTGTGAATTATTTCTACTTATTTAGAGTATGATCTTCTCTTTAGTTAGATTATTATAGTGTTCTTCATCAAAAAACTACAAAAGCATAAAAAATAAAGAGATAAGAGGCATAAAATATAGGCGATTATCTAGGGCTAAAACCTCTCCCACCTGAGAGGAAAACCCCAAAAAAATTCTTATTCTTATAGATATTTCAATTGACCAAGATGCTTGACCTATTTGACCTCTCCAATACCAAGACACCAAACTTCTTATTTTCACCTCTATCTCTTAATAGAGTCAATGATAGTAAACTACATGTTTCTTCTTTCTGTCTCTGCTACCTTGCAGATATCGACTTCCTTTTCTCTCCTTCAAACCTTCAACTTCTCCACCCTAATTCAGAAACCCTAGTGCATGAAGATGATATTATCTCGTACTTTGATTTCCTTTGCTTTAGGTGGAGGCTACCTCCATGACAACTCGACTTGAGATACTCCTTATTTTTCTCCTAGACTTGACTTCAAAATGGAATATAGTACTTCGGCTTCTTTTGTAATAGATAGAATATATAATTCACACCTTTCGAGTGATTCAATCCAAAAAAAACCCAAAATAAAAGCTAAGGACATCACTCTTCATTTCCTTCTCTTCAATGGCTATGAGGCTCCTTTCCTAGTGATTCTCACACTCCTTAATGCAGACTTCTCCTTGACCTAAATTATGTCCTTGAAATGAAGTCGAGTTGCCATATTTATAGTGGTTTTCCCATGTAAATTAGCCAACTTGAGTTGTGTGTGAGCCAACATGTCCTTTGGTGAAGCTTCACAATTTCATTTAAGGCCGATTTGAAGGAGATGCTTGACCTTGATCTTGGAGGGTCTCTTTGATTGTTTCAATGACTCACATATATAAGTAACATGCCCAAGAAAGGTCTTCCATACATGAAATTGACTCAATAGACAATTATGACTTGATGAAAAACCTAAAGGCTCACAATGGGAACCTTAACTAAAATAAAATTCCTTGATCATGAAACCCATGATTCAAGCATTACAAAAATAATTTTATTTTCTTCTTTACATCAATTATATAAAATCATATTTACACATCATTATGAAGTCTGGACCAAGTTACACTTTTCAACACACTCTACACTAGATGTTGGGGTTTGTATGTTGGGGGGCTGGAGATGGATCCAAGATCAGAATTCGATTAGACGCCATCATGGGGATGGCTAGAAATCTTTTATTATCCTTTCAGCTGCTGAAAACCCTTCATAGAAAGGACATTATCCTCTTACAACATATATATCTTTTGGGGACTCAAAACATTGATCAACAGACTTGGAGAAGGGTCAAATATCTTGGCATACTAGAGACATATCATGAGGAATGGGGGTCATATGTAGCACAACTTCGATCTACTGGAATCACTCTTGGTTATAAGCATGATTGTATGATATGGGGACGTGAAATGAGCAAGAACAATATGATTTTCCAAGACATCTACTTGGAGTTGCCAAGGCCCAGGAGATCAATGACTATAATAAGCATCTACAAGATATATGGAGATGGAATCTCCCGAAAAAATAAAATTGTTTTTGCTTACTGGTAGCACATGATTGTATATTCACATGTAACAAATTACAAAAGCATTGGTTCATTGGTCTTGCAATATGCCCTCTGTGCATGGGGGTGAGGGGAGATACAAATAATTTTTTGATCAAATGCTCATATGCGAGGCTGATTTGAGATGGGGTTATGGAGGAGACGAAGCTTCATTTTCCTGTCATTAATTAACCCTTGTTCACATGTCTTTAGTAATCGTTCACTTTACACAGGAAGTACAGGTCCCTCACATTATATATCATATGGATTATATGGAGAAGTAGGAACGCTAGCATTGTTAATCATAAAATTGTGATTGTTAGAGAAGAAATTATCAAGACAATTTCTTTTTTCAATGAGATCATGTCAGTGATCAAGTCCAACAGAAACATGAAATGAAAATTCATTGATATTTGGAAAGAATATCTTATTGGGTTTTTTTACAGAGCCAACAATAGAAGGAAATGTGGATGTGGTGCAGTCATAGTTACTAAGCCTGGTAATTTCTTCCACTTCTGGTGGGAGGGGGAATGGGATCAAACAACAAATCATTACAGCATTATGTTGAGTACATATTGCAAAAAAATGTCTAAGTTTAGACAAAATTTAGGTATATGAATATGCAAAAGGAATCATTGGCTCGGTAAACAAGCATACTAATTTCAATTCCCCCATACTTTTAAATTGGATGATGAAGATTCAGAACCTAGTAAGGAATTTTAATCATATAAATTTCCAACATATATACAAAGAATAGAATTGTATAGCGGACCTCCTATCTAAAAGTAGTATTTTGAAGGAAACATGTAATTTGTTTTCTTAATCTTCAAGGAGGGTATCATGGTAAATGCATGGAGGATCAACTACTCTTAGGAGAAATTTTAACACAAACCTTATTTTGATGGAAATTTTGTATCTTTAGAAAATGAAAGTGTTCATTTATGAAAATGCAATGGTTATAACCTATAGTTTGATGGTAAGAAAGACACTTTTGTAAAACAGGAAAATAGGAATGTATGGGCATAGGAATGACAGTAGAAGTGTAAAAGGATAATATAATTAATGAAATATTAATTATGTAATATCCTTATATTTTAGTTAAAACATAAAGTTTTTTTTTATGATAAAAAATAGCGTTCAAAATAAATGAAATAGTAAAAAAACACATATTAATACATAGTCAATGGAGACCCCAAAAAGTACTCCAACTATGTTATTGTCTATCCATGTTCAATGAAAGTTTCTCCATTGCTCCTCTCACGAAGCACATCTATGTTGTTGGCCTCAATTGCCCTAAATCCCATCAGTTGTTTTCGACCTCCATTGCTCTACTTCCTGAAGAACCCAACAACAGCTTAAAGACCAACTCATAATCCTTTACCTTTACCCTCTTTACTAGAGCCTCGTATTGAAAATTTTACGAAAATTAAATTTTAAGACTAGATATTTTTTTGTCTTTAGAAAATGTCTTAAAATCCCACTCTATATAGTAGTGTCGAATGAAAAAAAATACAAGTTGTCTCTAATCATATCAATAGAGATCGAAGGGACAAAAGAGGAATTGATGTCTAGGAAATTTTGTTAGGAAAAGTTGTTGCATTCTTCAGAGTTGACTACCCGCACAAAATGAAGAGCCCAAGTGATAGCCTACAAGTTGGCAGAGTTAGGGCACACTCTTAGAGTTAATGTTGTAGTTGTTAGATAATATTGTCTTAAATTGATATGTTTTTGTCTTAATTGTTAATTGTCTTAAATGGGTTTCATCGTAAGTGACAATTCTCTTAACTATATTTTGTCTTAAAATATTTGTCTCAAACTATTTTTGTCTTAAATATAAAGCTTTGTCTAAAAATATTTTTTTCTTAAATATAAAGTTTTTTCTTAAAATATTTCTATATTAAACTCATTTTGTCTTAAATATAAAAGTTTTATATTAAAATATATTTGTCTCAAAGTGTTTTTTGTCAATTCAATTGATATTAAATTTTAATGTAAAATAACTAAAATAAAAATTGATCTTGTAAGACAAGATTTATTTTGTCTTAAAAGTTCGCTTGGTGTAGTAGTGATGGCCCTTTCACATGGTATATATTGGTTGCCCGGAGAGGAGCGCTACAACACACAAGGGGGATTGAAGACAATATTTGAGACAATTTTGGGGTAAATTGTCTTGTCTTGAGACAAAAAAAACTTATGTATTGTCTTAAATATTGCCTTTATGCTGGTGTCTCAAATTTAATGTCTTAAAAAAATGTCTCTGTAAAGACAATATATAACACAAGTGTTATTGTCTCTTAGGAGACAGTTTTGGTAAAATTGTCTCAAGTTGAGACAAAAAGAAACTTGTGTATTGTATTAAATATTTTTGAAGCAGGTGTCACAAATTAATGTCTTAAAAAATTGTCTCTATAAAGACAATATATAACATAGGTGGTATCGTCTCTCATGAGACAATTTTATTCTTGTCTCTTGAGAGACAATAATTTTGATTAAAAACATATTGCCTTTATAGAGACAATATGTTTTCTATCTCTTTAAAAACAATATAAAACAATGAATCAAGAAAATATCTCACAATTAATATAAATCAATATAAAATGTATTTAATTAAAAAATAAACAACAATATCATTGATTAATTTATATTAGGGCACAGTGAAATTGAACCACCAACCTTCTACATGTAAAGAAGGTGCTCTTCCATTGAGCTAGCACCCTTTAGAAAATTATCTGATCAGGTTGGGAAGTTAGAGGATGTGGCAGAGATATAGGAGGTGATGTTGGAGCTTCAAGAGGGTTGCCAAGATGAAATGGATAGGATGGAGGTGGTTGAACTTTCACAATATTGGTAGTATTAACATGATCTTGTATAGGTGCTTGTAAGTGTAATAGAGTATCACATCGATCACAACTCTACTTATCTTATATTGATCTCAGTATGGTAGAGGATAGTGTGATTAATGAAAATAACATTTTAGTCATACTACTATGTACTAGTATTCACAAAAGTAAGCTAGTGGAATCACAAAAGCATTTCCCTTGTACAGATCTAGAGTCGATTAAGGCTTAAGAAGCAAGAGATGGAGAAGATCATCACTACCTACTGTCTTTCACTCTTTTTCAGCAATCTTTGTCTTCTTCTCTTCCTCTGTATCCAACCTTCTTAGTTGTATAGATTCTGTTAGAGGCCTTCAAAGTTCAATAATTATGTAGTGACATATTATCACGTCTCTTTTGATTCCTTGGAAGAAGCTTGATCTGAAATTTCATGAAGAATTTTAATTGTTAAGCATTCAATTGATACATACAGTGACTGCTCTCTTTGCTCAAGGATTCACTTTTAGGATCTGTAGTTTCCTAAGATTTAGTCTGAAATTATGTTCATGAACTAAATTCAAAGTATATTTTTACATATTTCAAGCACTGACTACAAAGATCATTTCATGGATTTGAGAATATATTTGCTTTTTTGCAACATTCAATTGCATATCCGCATGGTGTTGTTGTTGACATGACGCCTACTTTGCATATTTTCAGTGTTTTGATCAATGAATTACCTCAAGGACACACCCTCAGATTATGAAGCAGAAATTTGGAAATTAGAAGTTTGTTATTAGTGATGGGGACAACAAACCTAAATTATTCTCAAAACACTTTGGGATTGATTAGCCAAGGGGCACTTTTGAGTGACCACACCCCAACAAAGAAAAATAAAATTATCTTAATGTGCACAAATTATCCGGAAGACAACAATACACAGTGCCTAGAGCACGAGAATTTACAAAGACCAAGAAACCCAAAATTAAATCCTAGAATAGAAAAAGAGTAGACAAAAATATAGAAAGTGGGTGAAGTCAAAAGTATCCACCTGGATAGTGTGGTATTTAATATATCATAAAAATTAACTCCTCCATGAATAGAAACTGACTCATATGAATATAACGTCATGGAGTGGCAACACCCTAAGTCAGTGATAGTCAGAGGAGGAAACATCATCACTGTCAATGACAATAGATGTGAATGTTCTTCATTCTTCATCCTTTATTCAGCATTGGATGATTGTACAACCATTATTGAAACATGAGACTTGCATCTTAGACATTCAATAGACACGTTAGGCCAATAGATCACGTGACGTAATTTGATGATACTTCCCACACATTGGGGCATAACACTTTTTACTCCCCAACGACATATATTGCAGCCTCCATTTATGGGTTCTTGTCCTCTAGTTGAGCATCCTTTATTCTCTACTCCATTGTGACCTTGTTGGACTTGATCCTTTTGGACTTGCCATTTTATGCTATTATATTTTGAAATTCATTTTTAACTTGAACTAATTATGATGGAGTGTGAAGTTTTGCTATTGAGTCACTAGGTGCCTCCACAAATGGAATATTACAATGTACCTTCACAATTCCATTAGTTGTTTTTTGCTACTACTAAAATTAATAAGATGTTTGTTTCATACTTCTTCCTTATTTTCCTGTGAAAGGATTACCAGGGGAGAGTTAGAAGTTAGAACTATCCATGAATTTTATAATTGTTAAGGGATATTCCAAGATACATTTGATGTAGCCTTCTTAAACTCTATTATGGTTACTACTTTCAAAGAGACAACCCCAGAAAAATAAGAGATGTTGTGTCCCTTTCTATTCCTAATGAACCTACACACCACTTGAAATGTTTGCACAAAGGAAAGAAACAATAATTTAAGACACACTGTGCAACTTTCCAAATATTTTGCTCAATGCATGACCATTTAAGAGACATTGTGCAGCTTTCCAAAGATTTTGTTCAATGCATAACCAACCATATCCAACAACCATGTAGTTGTTTGAGGAAGAGGCAATTTCACATCAAACTTCTCACACTCAACCGAAACATACTTGTTTTCCGCTTCAAATGAGATATATTTAAGGATGTTGTGTTGTGCGGCCTCTTCCAACCCTCGAAGCATGTCAATCCTTCTAATAAAAAAAATTAAACAATAAAAAATAGAAAATGCCTGCATTTCCACTACCATCAAAACATCACAGAAAATGGCCCCAAAACAAGAACATGCACATATTGAACGAAAAAAAAAACTATCTAAACATTTCTTAAATGCTTAGAAATCACCTGAAAGGAGAAGTGAAATCAATTTCAATAGGATCCTTGTCCACACCATTGGCATGGTAAAAGATTTTACAGACACCAGTTAACTTCTTGACCATGCTTGAGACACCCAAAAAAATTTTTTAAATCAAAAACCAAATATAAAAATACCATCTACTTTACTAAGCCTTAATGACAAATTAACAATATTGCCACTCAATCATGTTACTTCACTTGCATGTCAAATTACTACAATATAAAACATCGATCAACTCCATCAGGCCAAGCTTCTATAAAAGTATTGTTATTTGAACCTGATAAAATATTTTCTACCAACTCCATCAATTCATTATAGTCGGCATAGGACATGTAAAATTCACTAGTGAACTCTGGGTTATGAGTTAAATCAATGCCCTCATTACGAAATTGTTTCCCAATTTCATACACACGATCAAGTCCACCCACAATCAATTCTTTCAGATAAATCTCTGAAGTAATGCGCATATATAGCTTCATATTAAGGTAATTGTGCTGAGTAACAAATGGCCTAGCAACAGTTCGACCAACTATCATATTCACCATTAGTGTTTCTACCTGTTTATCAAATTTGTTATAAGAGATATTATATGAACAGAAGGAATGGGCAGCCGAGAAAAAACTTTTAATGTCATTTTTAAGTAGAAAGTATTATCACTGTAGTAAACGAAGCAAAAAAATAGAAATAAATCGTCGGTACTACGAAAGAATTTCAATCTATATGATCTCATAGTATGAGGGACACCTAAAAGTGGGGTGCACGTTCTTCTCCTACTCCTGAAGGTGGCACACTTGGCCGATCCTCTCAAATCTTGGTATATGCTAATCTGGAACCGGTGACAGCCGACCAAGAGTTATCCCGAAGGGATCCTAAATGAGTGCATCCAATGCCTTTGCTCCCATTTTGGTGCTCCTGCTTTGTACCTACATCAGTGTTACTGACACATTTCCATTGACCTACTTTGATGATCATCCATTGGACATTAATGTGTTACTGACACATTTCCATTGACTTACTTTTATGACCATCCATTGGACATTAATAAATTGATCTGATCTTATCATTTCTGCATATATGGGGTTAAATGATAATGCCATTCCACAAAATAGATGCACACAATCCTATCTAGATAGTAGGAGAAAATAATTTGTAGGAGAAAAATACTTGTGATCATCCTTTGCACGATGCTCCACCCCACACACTTCCCAGTTAATAGTAATATAACTCAGTTATAAGTACTGTAATATAACTCAGTTATATAGAATGTAATATAATGATGGCTTGCCACCTCAGACGTTGTTTCAAAGCTCTTCATTAAATGCATAGTCTACCGCCTGAGAAGCTAATTCAAAGAAAGATAGTGAAACGTATAAATGCATCTATTAATCATTAAAATCAGAACCATTGCAAGAAAACAACTAGAACATCTGTCACACTACAGACGCACATGAATTATGCACGGGATTGAAAATTATGCACGATGAGTAGACTGTGGTCTTTGTAGTTTGTTTGGCAATCCAAAAATTAGCTATATCATATCAGAGGAGTGCCCACTCTAACTTTCATAAAGAAACTTTCGCTATATGTACTTCGGAGCAGCACTTCTAGTGGCGCAGTAGTGTCCAAAACTCAGTTTCTCTGTCATTACGCACGGTGAGTAGTATGTGCTTTTTGAAGTTTCTTTGAGCATCCCACAAGCTAGTTATATCATACAATATCAGAAGAGTACTTACTCGGAAATTTAGAAATTTTGGCTATAAATACTTCGCAGTAGTCCTTCTGGTGGGTGGTATCGTGGAAAACTCAGTTTCTTTGTCATTATGCGAATTAATATTATTGTAGGTCTTTGATATTATAAATGACCTCGCAACCCAGTCCCTTTTATTTGTGTCATATGGATTAATATTTAGTATGT
This sequence comes from Pinus taeda, assembly GCA_000404065.3. Lineage (NCBI taxonomy): Eukaryota > Viridiplantae > Streptophyta > Pinopsida > Pinales > Pinaceae > Pinus > Pinus taeda. Next base: position 222,790 of record APFE031199745.1, read on the forward strand.
CTTTGAAATTAACACTTCACTGTCAAGCAGCAAACAGACGTCACAGTCAAGTAGGGGACAAACGTTTGTATCTCATCTCCTTGAATTCATTGGGTTAAGAAAAGCTAAGATGTTGGTGGAAAGGTCCAGGGAGATGTAATTTCTCTTGGATTTTCTAAAAGTTTTTAGAGTAAGAGTATTCTTAATTATGTTTTAATGCTGAAAATAGCTTCAATATCATTAAAAAATTAATAAAAATATATTACAAAATATAACATACATCATTATGAGTCCAAGCCACCATCAAATTTTAGAATCAACAAATTTTATGAATCTAAAATAATGCACATGTTGCAGTTCAGGTATATGGGCAATGAGTCAAATGATAAGTTCTCTTGGACTAACTATCACACACCAAACATACATTGCCCTGAAATTTGTCAAATTAGCATTTTTCCCAATTCCATATTATGCTATTTATATTTCTTTAATAAGCTTCCAAAGTTTATTAGTATATTATATAAATTAAATTGTAATATTTATGTGTTATTTTTTTAATTGATAAGACATTTAATTATGTAAGGTTGAGAATTTGTAAATTACTTATTTAATTTATGTAAGATTAAGAAATTATAACACCAAAAATCCAAAAAAGTTGTCAATGTTGTATACTACACAATCACATTAATAAATACATAAATAATTTATTTATGCAATGATGTTAATAAATTTTCCATATTAACCACACTTATCCAAATTAAAACATTACAAAAATCGGTTTTAAGGAAAACCGTAAATGCTAGGGTTACACTTTAACACATAGTCTGCTATGCTTTAAAATAGTGACATCAATTCATAAATATATGCAGCCTCACATGATTTAAAACTAAAACTACTATAAGTCTGTAAATGATAGGGTTACACTTTAACACATAGCCTTCTGTGCTTTAAAATAGTGACATCAAATTCATACGTATCTGCAACCTCACGTGGTTTAAAACTCCCATAGATAGGAGGATTAAAGAAACAAGGGATTGAAAAAAACAAATTTTGGAACGCTTCTAATTCAAGATAAATTTATAACTATGGACTATGAACATTATAGCTATATGGTATAAATAGATTACTAATTGGCTAGTTCAAAACATTTAGCTTCTCTAAAAAAATGTTCGACTTCCAAGGAGGAAGATCTTTCTAGACTTAGAGATTTGATTTGAGTCTAAATGTATTATACCCAACTACAATCATATAACTTGTTTTGTCTTCCATCAATAACAACCATTTGAGCTGGTACTTATGGATTATTGTTACACCTCCGAGCTCAATTTTATATATATATATATAAAAGATAAAGACGTGATTTAATGTAGAACTTGCCCAAAAGAGACTAATCTATGAATGGCATCTCTTGGAGGTATATGTGGAGCTCGTGAGGGAGAAAAAGTTTCCTTGCAAAGCTGGTAGACACTACATTACTACTGCTCATTTGCGTTACGTACACCATTAGAAACATGGAGACACCCATCAAAGAGAAATTACCCCAACCCGAAGAAACTACCAGCAGAATGTCAAGTTGGACAATAGACAAAATGGAGGGATGTGACTAAATATGTGTAGATATCAAAAAAGACGAGAAAATTTTGGATCCACAATCATCAATTAAAAGAGCGCAATGTAAGTCTAGGCAATAACTAAGAAAAAGAGGACAGTTGCAAGCCGAGAAGTGTATTGTGAAGGGCATGACAATTGCCTTAGAGGCATTCCTCCTTTTCTGGAATTTGTTTTGTTTTTTATATATGGATAACCTATAAAAGTAAACCAACGTAAGGCAAAAACAAGCGCAGCGTTAAGAAATGAAAAAAAAAAAAACAATGTCTGAAAATGGAAATTCTAACAAGAGCAATCTTTAGAAATGAAAATAATAAAAAGAGCAATGTCTGAAAATTATATGTTTAATTACATGTATTAAATATTATACATTTTGTTAAAAAAATTCCATTTAGATATTTCGATAATCTAAATAACTTCATAAAGAAATAACCCTAGAAGCAAACATGTTCACCCCAATAAACTAAAGTAAAAAGAGGTATATCATTGATTGGTTTCCTATTACATAATTCTCTAGGCAAGGAGGTGCTCAACTATGGCAAGTTGTCTTGGTGATTTCTACCTTCACCTTCAATATGAGAGTGACGGAAACCTAGTGTACGACCAATATCACCGTTGGGAGAAGTGGTAACTATTGTTGAAGACAAGGTCATACACTCAAGTGGTTCTTCTAGAAACCAACAAGCACCACCACCCTTTTCCTCAATGGCCCATTGGGTGGGATCTGATTTGCATTTGATGTTCACATCAACATTTTTAGCAGAATTCTCAAATGTAGAACTTCAAAAATTTGTATTGAGGTGGAAGTAAAATATAGGTAAAAAAATATGTTATTTCATGTTTAAAAAGACTATTGGAGTGGCAACATTCAATTAATTTATCATTGAGAATAATTCATGCTCATGTTACAATGTTTCAGTGATTTAACGTCATCTATTGTGATTCATTGTGCGTGAAAAATATATTGTTGCAATATTAATGCTAAGATATTTCTTTTATTTTCTCTCTCTACCTTTTGTGATCCTATTTTCCTACACTTTTAAGGGCATGCCAACAAGAATCAAATTTTGATGCATCAATGAAGTCATAATTATGATCTAGGAAAGGCAAGGGGAGAAAAAAAAGTAATAATAAATTGCATATAATATCTTAGAGAATGAGAATGTCTAAAGCTTTTATTGACATTGTAAAGTAAATATGTTTCCTGACGCTATATTTGCAATCCACAAGTCAACAATATCAGGAAGACTAATCTTGTGGTAAAGCCTGTTCGTACATATCCATAAGTTGATCTTCTTAACTTGATAGGAATACATGGAATTTTTATTAAATTTCCACATGATTTGGATCTATTTTTTATGTGGTTGAGGCCCTCGATATATAAACATGGTGAAACACTTCATTTTCAATTAATTGTCTTCCATCACAATTAGAGGAGATTTCTTTGTCTATATAAGAATTGTCCAGGTTACTTGCTACTTTTTTTTGCTATCCAACCCATAGGTGTTTGGTCTTATGAGATTGATCATCTCAAATCTATGACATTGATCATCACCATTTTCCAAATTATCTTAGCAACTTGGGTGTTCAGTGACCAATAAATATCATAGGCAGAAACACATACAATGGTAGATCTATGATGCAATGTTTTCTCAAATAGGTGATCATAAAGACACCTCCACTTACTAGTGAAAGGACCCATTGGCAAGGGATTTCCACCACTCAGAGTCCTCGGCTTAGTTCACCTTAAAATCTCACATCAACCGTTCTAATTCTTCCTTAAGAGAACCATTTCCTGTGGCAAAAATATGAAGTTGTGGAGGAATTATTTTGGCAATTTCAAGGGTTGCATTTCCCTCAAGAAAGGCCTCACTGTAGCACATTTACAGTCATGACTAGATCAAAATTTTTTTAGGGATTATCTTGAGGCAAGACGCGAGATTTTCACAAGTGTGTGGGGCATTTAGTGACCTTTTTACTTTGTTGGAGGCATCCATTTAGTTGGATGTGTGACTTGTGCAGAAACAAGGAGAAGAACCAAGATTGCAAGGGGATATTTCAGTGAATATTAGAAGCCAAGCACCTTGTTGTTTGTATCACTACTATTGATTGTGCATGCCATCGTTTCATGGGTTGAAACAAAGTTCTAGGAAGCATATTCATTCCTATAGGATTGTAGGAACTATCTCAAAGGTGGAATGATATTTACACAGGCAAGTGACATAAGATTGAAGGAATCCTTCCACTTTTCACATGGGGGTTTGCATAAAGAACAAGACTTCTTGCTGCCTTGGAATTTCGCCAAGTATTTTAGGTTCCCTTTATCTCATTTATTGTGTCTATTTCGCTGAGTTAAATGCAGGCTCTATTTTTAGTCAAATCTCATATCAGACTATAATGCAACTCCAGATCAATACACATCATATTAGCATGTTGATATTCTTTATTTCCAATTTATGCATGGTTATAGATTGAAATGCAAGCTTTCTTTCTGCTCAAATCTGATATCAGTCTATAATGTAGCTCCAGATCAATACACATCATATTAGCATGTTGAAATTATTTATTTCCCATTTATGCATGGTATTGGTTTTTTTGGCAATGAATTACTAAAGAAACACCTACAACACATTTGGGGTGCTTTGTTGGTTCATAAACTCACCACTGTGTAACCTTTCCACCGTGTAAAAAGTGTAATTTGCATGGAATGGTAACCAATGAATGTGCACTCATTGTTAAAGTTTAAATATGAAACTTATCTTGATATTTGGTAGAGTGTAGGAGTGCCTTGCAAGTGCTATAGTAATTCATTTTAAATTAAATGAAGAAAATGAACCTACAGCCATATGCTCCTAAACTATTTAATGAACCTCATTAAAGACAAACACAGTGAACCACAACGAATTCAGGGGCAGGGCATTAGTTTTTCCCAAAGGGAGATATTACATTGTTGTACCCTGAGAGAATAGATGCCAAAATCACTTATTAGATGTGTTTTCTTTTTCTTCACCTTATGAGACAACCACACAATATTGTAGTACACTCACCTCAATCCCTGAATTATAGATGCAAAAATTCAGCTCTCTATATACCGAAAATTCTTTAGTTTTGTAGTAATCTAAATTATGTCAAAGATCTATATAGTGCCCAATCTTCTAGAACTTGCAGTATATGGCCTCAAAACCTCAAATCCCAACCTTATACTCTTTTCACACACACCACAAACAAAAAAAACACTCTGGTCTACCAGTGCCAGTCCCAGAGAGAACCAAAATGACCACTAGAAAGGTATTTGAAAGCAATTAAAAACTAACTTGGTTAAGTCCTAAACCCCAATCACTCCATTCATCCATCATTATTTTACCTTTCAAACAAAAAAATGATAGACACATTTGTTGAGAATGATCTATGATTTCTTTCATCCTGAGAGAGACCATAGAATATTATAATTGGATGAATTCAAATATCCAATAGAATGTTCTCTATCTCATTCATGCCTATTAAATTTTGATGATTTTATATGGTCATTTTAAAAGGCCTATTTTAAAGGATTTATGAATTATTCCTTTTGTGATCAACTACTTATCCAAATCATTACATGTTTTGGTGAGAAGAATATACTCTTCCCAATTGTGTAACTATTTTGTGTGTAGTTCATCCAAACAATGCCAACCAGACAACCTCTCAAGTCTCAACTCAAAGATTGATATAAGTGAAGTATGTTTATTAGATGCACACATTAATATGACCGCCATCATCCTCCCTCTATTTCAATTGTTTTCAAAAATAGCACACTCATTTGTTTTCAAACAATGCTATGGTCTATCATTGGCCCTCCCTCCTCTGTTTCAGTGTTTTCTAGAGGTATCGGCCCACTCATTTTGATGTATTGTTCTAGTACAAAATGTTTTCAAGAGCTATGGGCCCATATGTCTTGTGTTTGCATTGGGCCTAGCCAAGTTGGAGAAGCAGATTATCTGCATGTGTTGAGGTGTAATTCCTCTGTGAATTGGCTGAAATATCTTCTGTGTATTGCAGTACAACCCTAGAACAACTCTCAAATAAAGTTTGATTTTTAGTGCAGGAGTATAAGGCTTCTAAATGAGGATTTGCATAGGTGTTTGAGGACTATTAGGCTGGGTTAGGGCAGAAATCTAGCTTTCACAAGAAGCCCTAAACCGGGTCAAAAACCTTAGAAGATATTGCACACAGGGTCGAGTATTTGAGGGCAGGTGATGACGTCCTAGAGAGGTATGTTGTATGTTTTTCATGTTGATTTTTTGCTAGGGACTGTACATCTAGTTTTGGAATGTTTTGAAGCAGCCTAATTATAGCAGTTAGAGGACTGTTAGTGGAAGTTTGGGTATCCCTAAGTGTTGTCGACAAGTAGCAGATTTGTCACAACAAGAGGGTTGTGCATTGTATGCCCTAAGAATTGACTTTTGGAGAAGGGTACTTGTTTGGTCAATTTAGTGTGATCTAAATTTCTATTTAAAATGTCAACCCGGGGTTCGTAAACTGATGAAGTGAAGTGTACTATATGTACTAAATAACCATTTCCTTAGTCTTTTGTCATTTTGAGCTTTTTAGTTTGTTTTTGGATTTATTTTTCCCTAATGTGTGATGGAGAGGATGAAAGTGAAGTATGGAGTGTAGACGGTGATGGTTTCTAAACTTGAAAGTGCTCGAAAGAAAGCTTTAAAATAACTAAAATGGAATCAATTCTTAAGAGGAAATAAATGCATCAAATAGTGAACTAATGACAATGGCCGAGTATCCTTGCTGTCGAAATGAAAATAAAGTAAAAACTAAAAACAACTCAAACTTAAAGCAAAGCAACTAATTCACACTACTTAAACTCTTCAGATCCTTTACCCTTCAGCTCAATCTACCTTGTAGGAAGTAATCATGAACAAGTCAAGCAATATGATATCTAAATGGCAAGAAAGTAAATTGCATAAAAGAAACTAGTCACACTACTTGAACTCTTCTGGTCCTTTACCATTCAGCTCAATCTACCTTGTAGGAAGTAATCATGAACAAGTCAAGCAATATGATATCTAAATGGCAAGAAATTAAATTGCATAAAAGAAACTAGTCACACTACTTGAACTCTTCTAGTCCTTTACCATTCAGCTCAATCTACCTTGTGGAAAGCAACCATGAGTAAGCAATATGACAACTAAATCACACTACAGTTAGTAATATTCAGATTTCTTGCTGATAGAGTCACTTGACCATAGAAAGAAACCATAAATTGGTGAGCAGTATGATATCTAAATAGCAGAAAAATAAATAAGCAAATCACAACTTGAAAAGGACAATGGTGAATTTAAACTTCAGAAAATGAAAGTTAGCAGGAAGGACAAGATGATCTTATATCCCAATAGTTATCAAAAAGATGAAAAATTGTCCGGGCTGCCTAAGGAAACCTGCAAAAAAGCACTGATCAGTTTACAGCTCTAAGAAAACAAAGGTGAAAATATAAACAGCAGAAACATCAAATAGTATATTATGTACAAGCTAATGATAAAAACAAAAAAAAAACATAATAAAACTAAATGAAAACTTTACAAGGCTTCAGCGTGCAGGGGACCTCTACCTCTTCAGCCAGTCAACCAATAATCACACGGATGAACTCAGAAAAGTCTTCTCATGTATTAAAACAGCAGCATATAAAAAACAGTGGGGTGATAGCAGCAGTTCGGAATTCACATAAACAGTTCAGAATTCACATACATATCAAGAAGCTCCTCTACAGCATCCATCGACGTGTTATTTATAAGGCCAAAATGCTAAATCTAATTAACAAACTTCTACGCTATTAACTGCGTTGCTAAAGACACGTAGATCCCTTCAGCCGAGATCTAGTGTAACTGTCATCATGTTTCTTAAATCTTCAGAGTGGTTGGTTGTTAGATTCAGGTCTCGGGAATGATCTCCAGGTGTGTTGGTGCCTTCGTGAGCTGAGGGTTGTGCCACGTAACATTCACGTGCTCAAAACAGTGACGTGCCACCACTCGACTCTTTGGTTGTCCTCGTCTTTGACCTTCGTTGACCGTGGTCTTTCATGGATGCTTTGGATGATTTAAAGGGACACGTTCCATGTATCCGCCACTTGGAGCTTGCCCATGTAGCTCATTTATTCATAGGACACCTGTAGCGCAGCTTTTAACAAAATAGCTGCGGAACCCTGTGCTGGCTGCGGAAACCTGTGCTGGCTGCGGAAACCTGTGCTGGCTGCGGAAACCTGTACTGGGTGCGGAAACTGACAAGTTTCCGCAGCTGCATGAACAAAAAACTAAACCAAACAACAGTCATAAGTATAGTCAGAAAAC
>APFE031199745.1:233790-253668 GCA_000404065.3 Pinus taeda
GTTGAAAGGTAGGATGGTGTTGGATAGAAGTTAGTTGGAGGGGGATGACGACCCTAACATGCAACAAAGTCGGTGTGCAGTGAAATTTTTTAGTTCTTTTTTTTCAAATGTTTTTTTTACGGCAATGTTATATTTGAAGAATTGTTAGTTGAAAAAAGTTTTAAAAAGGAATGATTTTTTTCTTTAGAAAACGAATTTTCTTTCAATTTGTCTTAATATAATCTTATTTTTTTAAAATAGTTTTTTGCTTTTACAAATGTTTTGCGAAGGATATTTTTTGCATTTTTAACATGAAATTTTGAGCATTTTAATAGCTGAAAATAAGAGAAAGTGATTGGTGGCACAAAAACTGATTAAAACATTTGTCTCTCTGTGGTCAAAGCTAAAGACAATCAAGTGGTTAGAGGTCGGGATGGTTTTGTAGAGAAGTTAGTTGGTGGGGAGGTCGACCTCGGCGTGCAACGTTTTTATCGTACTCATTTTCTAGGCATGCACGGAAAATGTTGTTTTTAAATTGTTTATTTTGTGATATTATTTTGCAAGAATTGATACTTGAAAAGATGTTAAAAAACTAAAATGGGTTATTCTCTTTCAAGAATGGATAATTTTTTATAAATGTATTAATATAGTGTTATTTTTAAGAAATTGTGTTTTTTAAACAAATGTTTGCAAAGGATATTTTTTCGCATGTTTAATATGATAGTTTGGATGTTTAAGAAGATGAAAGTAAGAGAAATTGATTGCTAGCACAGAAATCGAAAAAAAAAAAAAAATAGTGTATTGGTGGTCGTAGCTTAAGAGAGTTAGGTAATCGGAAGTCAGGAAGGTGTTGCGTAGAAGTTAGTTGGAGGGAGGCCGACCCTGCCACACTGGGTTTTTGACGTACTCACAAAATGTTATTTTTAAATTGTTTTCGATGATGTTATTTTGCAAGAATTGTTAGTTGAAATGATGCTAAAAGGAAAATTGATTTTTTTTTTCAAGAATGGATATTTTTTTGTAAATGGATTAATATGATGTTATTTATAAGAAATTGTGTTTTTTAAAGAAATGTTTGCGTAGGATATTTTATAATATGAAAGTAAGAGAATTTGATTGATGTCACAGAACAACACAACAATCAAGCAATCAATTTCTCATGACAACACAACTAGTAAAGCAGACAACTGACAATTCCAGAAGTGTACATTTGTACATTATTCTAACATCCCCCCCTCTAAATGTAGAAATTGTTTTTGTCGAATGCCTCGTTTCTTTTCTAGATACTTCAAAGTGAGGAGTGAGAAAGTCAGCACGAGCTTATGAGCTAGAAAGAGAGTGCTCTATCAGTGATTTGGCAGTGTTTATGGCAAAGCATCTAATGCATAAATTGTATAGTGAAGCACACGATAATAAAGGCAAGTGGTAACTCTAAGCTCAATGCCATTTATTTTTAAAAGATTTACTTTACTCAAAAGCAAAACATGATTAAATACAGAGAAGTAGTAGGACAAGTTATGGGTTGTAGTGGAGGCCACAAAATTGTGGATAAAAGTTTAAAAGAAAACAGAGGTCTTAGAGACCCATTTATTAATGTAAAAGATTACATATAGACATCCTCTATGGGAGGGGTTTGGGTGTTTTTTTCGATGCTCGATGTCTCTACTTCTAAGTTGTGTTTATGTAGAGAGAAATAGGAGTCAGTGTTGATGAAGTTATTTCTTATTCTACTTGTGATGGTGCCTCCAGGCGCTTGAAGGAAGGATTTGCTAGCCTTGCACTTTAAGCAGACTAGGTATCTGTCGCCAGCGTCCTCGCCCTAGCGGTCAACAAGCAGAAGGTTTTGTACAGTGCCATGGAGTTGCTTTGAGGCTCAAGAAGGGTCCTCGTACATTAGAGGAAATTTAAACCTAAAAGTGGCCTTCTAAGGAAAAATAGTAAAATAAAAGTTAAAATAATAAAATGAGTTATGAATTTTTTAGAAAAAAGAAGAAAACTATTTTTTTAATTGTATTTTTGGCTTATCTCCTTATAGGTTTACTCAAATTTTAGGTGTAGACACTTTTTGGATGTGAAATTAAATTTCACTTCCAACGAGTACCCGCCATGCATACTTTTGAGAAGACCCACATTTACAAAAAATGAAGATACATTAAAAAAGCGTGTTGAACACACTTTTTTTATGTATCTTCATTTTTTATCAATGTGGATCTTCTCAAAAGTATGCATGATGGGTACTTGTTGGATATGAAATCTAATTCAGCATCCAATGAGTGTCTACACTTGAAATTTGAGTAAATTTATAAGGAGATAAGCCAAAAATACAATTAAAAAAAATAAATTCTTTTCCCTCAAAAATATCTACATGTACCTCTTTTTAAATTTAAAGGATTTTAATTGGTTTACATATTATGACATGGAAATTATGTGAAAATTTCATGGGCACTTTTAGGCTAAAACTTCCTCTAATGGAAATGGCCTGTGCAGGGAGAACTGTAACCCCTTCATGATTCCATGCCAAACTCGTGGGGAATAAAGGTCGTTGGAGCGTCAGAGTTGTCTTGCGTGGAAGTCGTTGTGCGAGTTTGGGGAAAGCAGGAGGGGTCGGATGAAATTGAGGAATGTAGGGTCGAAGCTCAGGAGGGGTAGCACCAGAGAATGTATCAAATACCAAAAGTTGTTGGGAGGAAGTAGTGGTGTCAATATTTGGGTGTGTGGAACCTCACATGCAGAGCTAGGGTCGAGGAAAACAACTCGACATGATGAATATAGAGTTGAGACATGTTTCCACGGCGGGCATGAAGGGCTTCCTTTGATGTATTTGAGATGGGAAGGAAAGGATCCCTTAGTCAATCTATGGTGAAGGCAAAGAGCTAGTTCGATGCAGCTGAGAGAGGATTGTTGTAGCTTTATAGCGTAGATTGGGTGTAGCTTGCATCACCCCCAAGAGGTAAACCCTATGTGTGTCGATTGTTGGTTAGTTGGTGTGATGTTCGAGGGTGGTGGTTGGTCAAAAAAGGTCTGTGTGCGTGGCAACCCCTGGTTGGTTGCTGGGGTGGCAGAGCCCGGTGGTTTGTCAAAAATGGACTAGTTACAAAGTCAGGCTACCAAGTTGAGGTCAGAGGTTGGAGGTCAAGACGAGTGGGGAAGAATAGCGGCGGGGGAGAAGAGATCCGAACCCGACTATGCCAATGGACGGAGAGGAGGGTCATGGTAGGTCACGTGCTAAACAAGGTCAGAGTTTAGAAGCTACATTGTAAGTGGGGAGGTTTATCGAGATTTATTGTAACACTGACTTTAGTAAGGTCATAGATCGGGGTCGGACTAAGAGAAGTGAGAAGGCATCGGGGAAGTTTGAATAGGTGGGACTACTGCACAGACCCCACTGACCCGGGGGACTATGGGATAGTGCAACGTGGAAAAGTGAAAGAGGTTAATAGAATTAGAATGTTCCATCATGTGCAAGATCTCCCAATGTGGAGGCCCTGTGGAGGCACGATTTCCCACCAAGTTTATTTGGTGGAGATGTGCGTCATGGTGCAGGTCAATGTAAGTGTAAGACAATTTGTAGAAAACAAAAAATTGAAAATTGCAGGTCCCGATTGGATAACTGCATGTTGGGAGCAAGAGTTGCACAATGGAAACCCCCCATTAGTGTAGGTAGGTGAGCCTGGGAACATGACATTTTGACTGTTCAATGAGGAGACAAGGATGTAAATTTGTCATTTAATTTGCTGGATGTTATTTACATTTATATGTTGTTTTTTCGATCAAACAATGTGCTTCAATGTTCATGGGATATGTATTTGTGGATTGTGTTGAGTCATTTCATGTTGGTTATATGAGATTGTGGAAGTGGTGTTTTTCTATGTGTTGCAGTAATAAAGATGTTGTTTATATATATTATGTCCCTACAATATGGAAGGTTGATTTTAATTATTTTAAGTTTATTTAGTATTGAAATTTACTTGATGTGTAAGGTGTTTGTGCATAAACACTTCAACTTGTTGAGCATGTGAGATGGCAAACAAGATTGAAAAGAGAAATTAAAATTGAGTTGAAATTTGGTGTAAAAATGTCAAGTGAAGGAACAAGCAAGTGTGGTTCGAAAAGAGCTCGGTCGTCTGGTTCACATGAGAGATAGAATGAATATCATTGGCAATGGTATCGACAGAACAAGGATGCAGTAAATGCGTGTAGAAGAGCCGCATACGAGGAAAAGGAAAGAGCATCAATAATTCATCAACATGATGGAGTGGACAATGGTATTTATGGGAATATGACTAGTATGATGGGAAGAATATTTTCTTGAAATTGTTCCTTTGCATAGATATTGAACATGATGAATTTTTTTGTCAAAGCAAAATTGTATTACTGTTCTATTTTTTGCAAACATTGTGTTTGCAAAGAAAGTGTTCGTGCAAGCGACAATGATGGTTCCTCTGCAGAAAATGGAAGAAATGGGATATTGGAACATGGGCACATTCATGGCAATGAGCGATTTGCAACATAAGGTTTAATTGGTGGTAAAAATATGCTCAGTGACATGGCAAGGAATTTTGGTCACTCTTGTGGCAATGTGGGGACGAGTATTCCTTCCAGCAACTATATAGTGAATATCGTGACTCCACCAAATTTTATCCGTGCTTGACCTCTTGGAAGATAATAGGTGCCTGAAGTATTTTTTGTTTTGATAGAATTTTTACATGTCAATGGAATATATTATTTTTCTATGTTTTGTCTTCTTTCATTGCTTTGTGCAAAACAATGTTGGAAGGAATATTGGTGAAGAGACAGAGGCAGAAGGAACAGAGACTTTGTGCGTTCGTCGAGTTGGATTTCGGCCATCTAAGGTTTTTGTTGATAGTAGTATGCTTGTTGGGATGGTTGACAATCTGCGACAACTAGTTGTGAATGTCGGAACAAGCGTATTTGGAAGCAAGTGTACTCAATGTTGTTATTGGTAGAGAATCTATGGAGAGTCTCTCTCGTCGGATAGGACAGGTCGTGCAAGTGGATTATTTTCCTCATATTTGTGCGTTTGAATATGTATTTGGAAATTGCTAGATTCATCTTTTAATCTTTCTTTTTTTGCAGAGCAATATTGGAGTGAACAGTGCTCGAGAAGTAAATTCAGAAAAAGGAAACCTTTGTCGACTCATCAAGTTCAGCTCCATCAGTGCATTCAGCAAGAAAATGTATGTGTTTTGTTTGTTAAAGTTACTAAGTTGGGATTTTTTATATGTTTCATTTTGGCATTATTATTTTTAGTTTATGAAAGTAGAACGAACCCAACTGTAACCAAAATAGAAGAATGTACTCCCAAGAATTTATGGAAATAAATGTTCAATCCAATGCTCAAACCTGGAAGGTTGTATCAGACCATCCTCAATATCGATTGTTGTTTTGCAGAGAGAGTGGTAGAAGTCGACATAATTTTAGCAAAGAGATGATTGAGGTGCATAAAAAGTTTCGTTGCAGGATTGATAACTTGTCTGTTGTGGAAATGCTTCGAGTCTGTAATGAATCTTATCCTGGTATATAGGTTGTGGGATGGCATGAAGGGCCCATTTGTAAGAGATTTAAGATTTAGAGAGGTGCTCATTGTTTCTTTTGCTTTAATAACATGGATCCTGATGAACAACCTAAGGTCCTAGGAGTTTTGACACAGGTTGAAGAAATGCTAATAGCACGAGTGAATCCAATATTGCAAGTGACACGTGCTCGTGGTGGAGAGTATAAATATAGTGGGCATACAATTAGTTTTCCCTAGGACATATCTTTGATTGCAAGGAAGCTTCCACACCATGTAGAGAAACTTGACTTTTTTATTGTGAGGAGATGCGTGTTGAGTCGAAGTATTATGAATGTTATGTCAAGAGACAGTGTTTGTTGGATGCATTGGTATACAAAATTCAAATGGATGAACATTACAGGGATGTTGAAATCGATGTGGATATTGTGGTTTCTATGCCATAATGACTGACTAATGTATCTAGTAGGATGCAGTATGTAGATACTAATATGGGCGAAACAGGGAGAGTCGATAAGGATATTGAAATGTTGGGGGTTGGTGGTTTGCATTTCCATCCATCATCATTTCTTTCTTGCATGCCTAATGAGTGTAGGGAAGTGGAACCGGTGATGCTGATCGTTTGCATCCACGTATTTGCAATGTTGAAATGCATGAATATGGTTTGCATCTACTTAGGTATTGTGATCAAAGATTTGGAAGCCATCCTCGATTTCGATATTTCTTGTTGAATATGATTATGCATCATTGTAGCCAAGGAACAACTTCTTTCCTCTTTAAAAAGAATATCCATGAGACTACACCTGCAACTATTCAAGAGTTGCATCAACAGATCAGGGATATGCCTGACAATAAACTCGCTGAGAAATTAATGTGTTTTGGTTGTTGTCTTAGGGGTACAAGGCCATATTGGACAAAGTGTTGTTATGATCTTATCGACATGATCACGCAATTGGACTACCCAGCATTGTTTTTTACATTGACTGTTGCTGACACTAAGTGGTCTGACTTGCATTATCTTATGCCCTCAGAGACACGTTGTCATCCATGAACGAACATGCGAAAAAAATTGAGAATGTTATTTAGTACCCGCATATAGTTGCTATGTACATGCACCAAAGATTTAATATATTTCGTGAAGTGATTCTTGAGAATTATCTTGGAGCTAAAGACTTCTGGTATAGGTTGGTGTTTCCTTCTTTTGACATATTGTCTATGGGCTTGGAATGATGCCTATGATGTTTTGGTTGGTTTTTATATGCTAACTAGAAGTTAAAATTTTTATGGCAGGTATGAATGGAAGCGCAGGGGCTCAATGCACATTCATGGTTTCCTGTGGCTACCAGGAGCTCTAAATATGGAAACACTATATTGGACCAACCATTTGGATGTTGATGAAGCCAAGTCCTACTTTGACATAGATGTAAAAGTGTGGAATCCACTGTTTGGTCAATTTAGTGTGATCTAAATTGCTATTTAAAATGTCAACCTGGGGTTCGTAAACTGACGAAGTGAAGTGTACTATATGTACTATATAACCATTTCCTTAGTCTTTTGTCGTTTTGAGCTTTTTAGTTTGTTTTTGGATTTATTTTTCCCTAATGTGTGATGGCGAGGATGAAAGTGAAGTATGGAGTGTAGATGGTGATGGTTTCTAAACTTGAAAGTGCTCAAAAGAAAGCTTTAAAATAACTAAAATGAAATTAATTCTTAAGAGGAAATAAATGCATCAAATAGTGAACTAATGACAATGGCCCAGTGTCCTTGCTGCTGAAATGAAAAGAAAGTAAAAACAACTCAAACTTAAAGCAAAGCATTTAATTCACACTACTTAAACTCTTCAGATCCTTTACCCTTCGGCTCAATCTACCTTGTGGGAAGTAATCATGAACAAGTCAAGCAATATGATATCTAAATGGCAAGAAAGTAAATTGCATAAAAGAAACTAATCACATTACTTGAACTCTTCAAATCCTTTACCCTTCAGCTCAATCTACCTTGGGGAAGTAATCATGAACAAGCAATATGATATCTAAATGACAAGAAATTAAATTGCATAAAAGAAACTAGTCACACTACTTGAACTCTTCTAGTCCTTTACCATTCAGCTCAATCTACCTTGTGGAAAGCAACCATGAGTAAGAAATATGACAACTAAATCACACTACAGTTAGTAACATTCTGATTTCTAGCTGATAGAGTCACTTGACAATAGAAGGAAACCATAAATTGGTGAGCAGTATGATATCTAAATAGCAGAAAAATAAATAAGCAAATCACAACTTGGAAAGGACAATGCTGAATTTAAACTTCAGAAAATGAAAGTTAGGAGGAAGGACAAGATGATATCATATGCCAATAGTTATCAAAAAGATGAAAAATTGCCCGGGCTACCTAAGGAAACCTACAGAAAAGCATTGATCAGTTTACAGCTCTAAGAAAACAAAGGTGAAAATATAAACCACAGAAACATCAAATAGTATATTATGTACAAGCTAATGATAAAAACAAAAAAAAACATAATAAAACTAAATGAAAACTTTACAAGGCTTCAGCGTGCAAGGGCCCTCTGCCACTTCAGCCAGTCAACCAATAATCACACGGATGAACTCAGAAAAGTCTTCTCATGTATTAAAACAGCAGCATATAAAAAACAGTGGGGTGATAGCAGCAGTTCGGAATTCACATAAACAATTCAGAATTCACATACATATCAAAAAGCTCCTCTACAGTGTCCATCGATGCATTATTTATAAGGCCAAAATGCTAAAGCTAATTAACAAACTTCTACGCTATTAACTGCGTTGCTAAAGACACATAGATCCCTTCAGCCGAGATCTAGTGTAATTGTCATCATGTTTCTTAAATCTTCGGAGTGGTTGGCTGTTAGATTCAGGTCTCGGGAACGATCTCCAGGTGTGTTGGTGCCTTCGTGAGCTGAGGACTATGCCACGTAACATTCACGTGCTCAAAACAGTGACGTGCCACCACTAGACTCTTTGGTTGTCCTCGTCTTTGACCTTCGTTGACCGTGGTCTTTCATGGATGCTTTGGCTGATTTAAAGGGACATGTTCCATGTATCCGCCACCTGGAGCTTGCCCATGTAGCTCATTTCTTCATAGGACACCTGTAGCGCAACTTTTAACAAAATAGTTGCGCAATCTTGTGCTGGCTGCGGAAACTGACAAGTTTCCGGAGCTGCATGAACAAAAAACTAAACCAAACAACAGTCATAAGTATAGTCAGAAAACCATATAAAAAGTCCTTTTTAGACTATAATGCAATGATTTAACAACTGGGTGAATGAGGTGAGTGGAGAAAGAAGGCTAAGAGGGTGTATAGGAAGGTGCAGGTTTGAGGCTCAATAGTACTCAAGAGGGATAGTTTTTGGGCCCTAGTTCTGTAATTGACAGTGGGCCAAATAAGAGATAAGAGGGAATCTCCAAGCCCTAAGTCTGGTCATCTCTGGAGCAGTAGAGAGGAAGGAAGTAGACAGTGGTTAAGACCCTAATGGTTGGCACTCTTCGAGGAGGATTTGCATAGGTCTTTTAGGATTGTTAGACCAAGTTGAGGCAACGTTGTAGCTGTTAGAGAAATCTCTAGACAAGGTCAAAAACCTTAGAATATATTGTGCATAGGGCCAAGTATTTGAGGGAAGATGATGGTGTCCTAGAGAGGTATGTTGTATGTCTTTCATTTTAATGTTTTGCTAGGGCTTGTAGGTCTATTTTTGGAAAGTTCTGAAGCACACTAAGTACAATGGTTGGACTGTTAGTGGTTGTTTGGGTGTCCCTAAGTGTTGTGGACAAGTCGAATATTTGTCACAATAAGAGGGTTGTACATTTTATGCCCTAAGAATTGACATTTGGAGGAGTAAAAGGGAAGTTAAGAGGGCTAGTTATTGGGCCCTAGTTCTTGATTGATAGTGGGCCAAATTAGAGATAAAAGGGCAGCTCCAAGCCCTAAGTCTGGTCATCTTTGGAGCAATTTAGAGGCAAGAAGTGAACAATGGACTTCAAATTCTTCACCATGTTCATGCTTTTCATGTTGTAGAATAGTAGTATTTTTCTTTGACAAATCCTTCAACCAAATTCTCTATAATGTTCAAACTGCAATTTCAAATTTTAATCATAATTTAAATATTGCAAGATAATCAATCGCAATTCAAATACTCTTGGAGGGGAGAAAGTTGGCTCATAACCAAAGTAGATCTCAGACTTCATTAAATGAATCGAACTGAGGAATTGAGCAAAAAATTTACCTAAAAGGTTGTCAAACAATGTAGGGGCAAGCTTATGGGAGGATTGTTGTAGGCTTAACTAGGTTGTTCAAGCATTGAGAGGAGTTTCTTGAGTTTGCAAGGAAGTTAAGTGAGGGGATCAACCTCATCCAATGTCATTATGAAATAGCACCTTCTTGGTTCAGAAAATATCGCACTACACCTTAATATAGAGTCTTTATGAGAAAAATGGAATTTAGATGTTGTAAGATGATTACTCCACTTTTGTTGGCACCATAATCTACTATACTATGGGTGCTAGCTTCATTTTCATTTGTAGACTAGACATGAAATGTTCTACCCTTTTATTATGTAAATTGTGGCCTAGATTAAGTGGACAAGGTGCCAAACTGATCACAATGGATGGCTAGGCTAGAATTGGTTCCCATTCATGACAAAATAATGAAAATAAGAAGAGGCCAGCTTGATTGTGTTCATTGCAGAAGACAATAAATATCTGTATGGATTATAAGGTTGTATACTTCTCTCCTTTTTAGTAGAAGATTGCAATATAGGAGGGAATAGAGGATCATACAAATTATGTTTGTTAATAGTGTGAGACTGGTGATCTGCACTCACATCAATCGTAGAGAAAGGTATAAATTGAGACCTATTGTGCAAGAAGAGGAATGTCCTTATGGTTAGGAAACGTCAACCTGTAAGGGCTATAGACTTACGTTAGAAGGAAGTAATTTAAATGAGTCAGACAAAGGTGATATATATACATTTGAGAATTGAAATGCGTTATAAATGGACAACCTTTAGATGGAAACTATTTTCAAAGTATATATAGAGCCTACCTTTCAATGTCAAATTTAAATGTAAGTGAGGCAACTCAATCTGTTGTATTTACGATTTATTACATATGTGGATGAAGTGTCTGTCACGTCGGCATGTAGGGTGGAAATATATTGAGAAGGGGGCTGAGTTTTTAAAAAATGTAATTAAAGGGGATTAATGGTGTGATCATAGAGATTATCAAGTTATCAACTAATTTATTTTGGAAGGTTATTTTGCTTCAATTGCAATGTTCACTTGGAAAAGATTTGAAGGTGTGATAGTATTCCAGTGGAAAAAATCTACCGTTTGAAGAGCCTTAGAGGTTACGCTAAGAATCATAAAGCCCTTTCTTATGCCTTCATGGATTGGACTGATGGGGAAAAAAGAGTGGAAATATGCTATGCAAACTTATTAAGCTCTATTCTTTCATATGAACATGAAAATAATAATGACAAGTAAATAATAAGAAGAGAACCATAATGTCACATGCTGAACATAAAAAATTTAAATAGATAACCATAGGGATATCTAAGCATTACCAGCATCAAAAATACATCCAAAAATTTGATAAAATAGAGATCAACATTGCAAATTAGATAATACCACTTCTCTACACTCCTGCTCACTCCTCAATGACATAGATGATACAATGGAAAAGAAGAGAAATCATAAATGATCAAGGATTTCCCAACTTTGAATATTGAAAATATCCCAGGACACCTCAATAGGCACTATCCTAACTATGTAAAGGATCTTTAGGAGTTTGGAGGAAACTCTTTTAATGATGTTCCACATGTCTTGCCATCTATAAGGTATATCTTAGAATTGGAAGAAATATGTGAAGATGTTATGATCAATTTATTTATACCTTCTTTGGATAACAACGTAATGTCTGGCTCAAATGTTCTTGCGACCCAAAGAGCATAAATTCTCTCAAAAAACTAGTTGAAATATTTCTCAAATGTCACCCAAGATTTCAAAATTTTGATCATCATGACCAACACTTGTTGGCAGCCTTGCACTAGGAAGGCCACCTTGTCTTTTTGTAGGAAATGATGGCATTCGTGAAGATAATGATGGAGATTTTGTGGAGAGAGAGCACCCTTTGGTGATAAGCGAAGGAATGGATGAAGATGAAAAGGTATTGTAAGAATAACTTCCTCATCTCCTTCACCATGATGATCATCCAAATAATGAAGACAATTTAGAGGGTGAATATCTATACCATGATGAGGTTTCTATTGACATGAATAAAGTGTCGAGCTCAAGATTTGAGGAAGTTAGCACTATTTTCATCATTAAAGAGGCTAGTCCACAAGAAGAATAACACAGTAACCCTGATACAGACTTCATCTAGATTCATTATTTGCGCAAAGAAAAGGAATATCATATATTGTGTGTTTTGAATATATTCGTATCTATGATGAATATGAGCATACAAATGAAATTAAAGAACATTTCTCAGATGCGGGTGTGAAACATTTTATTTTCCCAAAATGCAATGTCAACACAAGTAATGTAATGTGTGATCAATCTAACCCCAAGGCAGAAAATGACAAGGTTGTTTATGAAGAGGATAATGAAGCAATTTCTAAAGGGAGAAACCAAATCATCCTTTTGATGAGGGATTAATTCTACCTTTATATTTTGTAATGATGAAATTCCTACCTCTCTATTTGATGACAGCGATGAAAAATATGAAGAAAATCCATCACTAGACATCTCAAGGGTCAAATGATAAGCATCAAGGAGATATCAGAAGTACAAAGCATTGTACAACATGTAATGATAGGATTTTTCTTGTTCTGGAAAGTGCGAGCAAGGTTTTATCACAACAAATAGTAAGGTAAAACGAGAGGGTGAATGGGATGAATTTGTTTATGTTCAATTATCATATATCATAGATGATTTGGCAACAAAGATTACTAGAAATTTTAGTGAGGAGAAGACTGTTTAATCAAATAATCCACTGACAATTCTCAAAGAAACCCTAAAATCTTGGTTTCCATCTCTCTTCTCTGTGGAAGAAATGGACATTCTCAATATGTTGTTACATATGATGAAATTGTTGGGAATACAAGAGTTGTTGAAAATGGACCATTCAGTCCAGAGGTGATGGGGATCCCAACATATTTTTATTTGGATTTTAATGTGTCTCTATTTTCAACAATGATCAAACACACCAAAAATGGATATTGCAATTTGGAGATGATGAATTGGTTACTTTTGATTATGGACTTCACTTTTGAAGCTTTATCTTGAGAGTTTGTGATTCTCAAGTGATCCCAAGAAGGACGTGTGTGCCCATTAGGAGAAATATGTTAACCCCCTAGTTTGCATGAGGTTACCATAAGAAATATGTTCCTCAAAATTATTTCACAATTTGTGGACAAAGGAGATCGATGAAATTTTTTGATTTCTATTACTATGATTAGCCTCTACCAGCTTTGATGATAGATATGAAAGTTTGTGGGCTTTCTCCTAAATTAGAGATAAGGATATGGTTTGAAATACACTTATGGGATGTTCGATTTCATATCGAAGAAGATAACTAATATAATTAATCCCATGGCTGGAACATCACCTAGTATAAGTGATGAACCTAAAACAAAGTGTAACCTAGTGTGATGAGTAGACATGGTATTGTATTGAGAAGAATTAGGGTCTTACCTAAAATGTATAACAAAGATGTTACCCTACAATAGTGTTGTCCAAAAGGATGATGGGGATATTAGACAGTTGCAACAACTATGCAACATTTGAAGTAGATCTTCCATGACTTATAATGCACTAGATGGCTACTAGTTTTGTACAATTATTGTGGGGCATGCATATCAAAGCCTAGTCAAGGGAGAACAAAAACCAATGCCTTAACTACATTATAAGTTCCCTTTTTGTATTCCCCTTCTATTACAATTCCATCCCCTAATATCTTGGCTGCCATGATTGCAACAAACCCTCTACCTTTTTGTCTACTACCGGTACCATGATCACCATAATAGTTTCTCAAGCCCAAGTTTCTACCTCAAGTACAATGCCATCATTTCAACCTTTATATTCTTTTCCTATTCTTTTTTCAATAAAAGCATAGGGTAAATGGATTCAAGATAATCTACAACCTTTGGTAAATGGATTCACATTGTCTAGGCCCCTTCTTGCATCCCAATTTCAGAGCTCCTTTTCCTTGAGAGGATGTTGTACAATGGATGATATAAAACAGATCAAATCACCCTCTATTTATATCCAAATGAGGGGCTCCACTAATTAGTGAGGAGACACATCTATTGGACAAATTTTTCTTCAAGCCTACATGACTTGAAAACCAATAATTACTTGTCAACTTCAAAAATTCATTTCTTCTCAACAACAACTTGAAATCAGATGATTCTCATTGCGTTAGAATCATCTTGATGATCACTATCATGCTTATCCATCACATGCCCAAAACTCATCATGGTTTTGGCACAAACATCGATGGGTGGAAAACCCCATACTTGAGTTCCAAGCCCCCAAGCCTACTTGTGGTGCTTTGAACTGCAACGATCGAACACTAGGGCTTGGCGTACCACCCAAGCTACACAAAATCAACATCACAAACCTCCAAATGAAATTTCTAACGATCATGGTTTTGGATGTCGTCTCCCCTATAATGTTTGTAGTTTATGTGAGATGCACTGACCAAAGCTTAGATGTAGATGTTAGGTAGCTTGGGTGAGTCTTAAAACCCACTAGAGCCAACACTAACCACAGCTCCATTATCAAATATAAAATCATTTGCCTTGGATTTGAATTTGGATTTTCAAGCTAAAGCATTTAGATTTGAAGTTGGATTTTCAAGATAAAGCAGAGGAGAGGTTGTGCACCCTGCTAAGAAGTCTAGAGCTACAACTAAATTTGAAGATAGCCACATTTTTCTCAAGAGAAGAATAAGAATACTAACAAGTGTCTCCTTCCTTATAAAGCACACCAACATGGAAATATCCATCTCGCCCTCTTCAGTGTTTCCATGGTTATAGGTAGCATTTAATTTTTATAAACTAATATTAGCATTAGTTTCAAATCTTGGAAATACGAATCGAATAAATGCATGGAACATAGATATTGTATGAATAATATCAATGAGAACAATGGTCATTTTATGAACATGGTAAAGTTAATAAAAACTTTGGATTAATATGAACAAGTACTAATGCTAACTAATACAATCAATTACTACAGTCCCATGTAATAGACAATGAGGAATAATAAGAAAAACACTCTGATATTCATGTCTCATAGATTAAAGTCCAAACACTAAAGGGAGACTATGAACTACAATGAATTAACAAACTCTCGATGAATTTATTTCTCTGTTGAAATATTTTTAATTTTGTAAGTACTTATATATATGGTTGATGTTATTTCTAATCTAAAGGTAGTGTGTTTTGAGTGCACTCTAAAGATGTTATTTAAAAAAATCTCTAGTGTTCTTGAGGGTTTTCGAGCAATCCCTAGTGAGGGATGTTACATGGGGCAACTCTTTAATGCTTTATCTATCCCACTTGCATAATTTGTTGCTATGTTTCAACATGCTTTGTTTGTTTGATGTTGTGAAAAATCTAATAGATCCTTTTCAATAGCCTCTTCAACATAAGTTTGGACGCAACCTTAACCATGAGTGAGAATGATGAGTCATGAAGATAGGGTTAGTTTTGAGACTCTCCTTCAAAGGATCTAGCTATTTCCATATGGCATTTACTAGGCTTCACTCATGAGCTTTGAAAATTGTTATTCTCTCATCATGGATTTTAATCATATAACCATTGAATGTAGCTGGTAAAGTTTCGTTAACTAATTATCACATCAATAGCTCAGAAAATATATTTTTGGGGCTCTGCACAATGAGTCTAGCAAGGAAAATAGTTTTTCAAGGTTCAACATGGTGAGTCCACTCCAAGGGTTCCTCTAGTGTGGAGACGGTAAGGCCATGTGCCTTTTTCAAATCTCCAATAAATTGAGATACTCCCAACTCCATCCTTGTGCAAATCTTGGCTGAAAAAATGTGGGACCAACAATGCCTATTGCTATAATCCCTCCTTACCAAACAATAATGTGCCTAACAACAACTAATAATATGGTTTTTTTTATTATTATTGTGCAACAATTCATATTTACTTTCATGGCAGGTGTTCAACGTTCATTGTGGAAAGAGCTACATATTGCGATGGATCAACTACTTGAGAGTTGATATCAAGTGAGGTAGTTTTTGTCCAAATGAATAAAATCTTATCATTCATCTACGTACCATTTTTAGAAATAGGTCGGTTTAAGTTTGATCAATTTATTAGTTCTTGGTGGTGCATTTAAATATTGACATTAAGATATATTTTAATGGATTAAATATGTGCAGGTGGGCATACATAACATTCCATCCACCTAGAAGAATAGATAATGATATTTAAAATTACTAGAATTCTTGGATAAAGAAAGGGATTTTTAAGGGTGAGATAGTCTCAACGAATATTAAGGCTTCAAAAGTACATATTAATTTTCCATAGTTCTTGTTCAAATAATTTGCATCTCTCGGAAATGAAAGTAAGCTGCTAAAAATTCAAGAATTTTAACCATCTCTAGAAACAAAAAATATAACAACCATAATTTGCAATATATATTACAATGGAATAATGATCTACAGGTTCAAGGACTCCCAGTTTTAAATACATTGCATGGCTACAATTAATTGAACCCAATTGAAGTCTCCTTTGGTTATAATCCAAATTCAGGAAAAAAAACAAAAAAAAAAGAATAAATAAATAAACAAAATAAAAATAAAATAAAAAGTAATAAAATTACAATGCATCAATAAATTGAAGATAATAAGCCAAACACTAGGAACAAATCATTTATCAACATATAAAAATTTTCAATACCTCATTGTCCACACTAGGAAAGGTCTTTCTTGAAGATATAGAAGATTCATTTACATCAAAATATTCCTGCCAAATCATGAATACATTTAGATAGACTTACAAATTTTAATCAAATGATCTAGAATATAAATCATCAATATGAAAACATTGTGTCAGGCCAGGGTAACTCCAGAATGAGTGGGAGAAAAACTGATATATTATTCATTAGCTAACACATACTTATATACATAAACATGACGGTTCAGTTCATCTTCTTGATGACTGTCCAGTTCAACCGTCCGTTTTGGATTAGGTGTCAACATTCCCCCCCTTAATTTGAAGGGATGTTGGTGAGTCCAAGCATCGTTCTGAATCTTTCAAGCTTTTCTCTTCCAAGCGCTTTGGTGAAGATGTCTGCAATTTGCTCGTTTATGGAACAATGACGGAGATGGATTATTTTGGCCTCAACATGATGTCGGATCAGATGATATTTAGTGTTGATGTGCTCAGTACGATCATGGAACTTTGGGTTCTTGGCCAACTTTATTGCAGATGTGTTATCAATCATGAGTGGAGTTGATTGTATTTGTTTTACCTGCAAATCTTCAAGAATTTTCCTGAGCCACACAATTTCTTTCGGTTCTTCAGCTACTGCCACATATTCTGCTTTTGTTGTGGAATCTGCTGGTACTGATTGCTTGCGTGATCTCCAGGAGACAACTCCTGATCCAAGACTCATAGCATATCCTGAAGTAGATACCCCAGTTTCTTTGTCTCCATCGAAGTCTGAATCAGAGTATCCAATCAAGTTGAAGTCGTTCACCTGTGTATACTTGATTCCAAGGTCTTGAGTTCCCTTCAAGTACCTTAGAACTCTTTTTGCAGCAAACCAATCCCTCACAAGGGCTTTTTGCCATAAACCTGGAGAGGATTCAACAGCAAATGAAATGTTTGGTCTTGGTAAGTGAGGGTGATGAGACTTCCTACAAGTTGTCTATACTTTTTGCATCCTCAAATTCCTTTCCTCAATGATGTTGGGCTTCAAGGTTTTGTTTCCATTGGAGTAGTAAGAGGATTGCACTCTGTCATGCCAAACCTGTTAAACAAATCTCCAATGTATTTCTTTTGAGAAAGAAATATGGACTTTGGATGTTGGGTTACTTCAATGCCAAGATAGTAATGAACATAGCCCAAATCAGTCATTTCAAAAAAATTTCCTAATTCTTTCTTTATGGATGCAATATAGCTTTCATTGTTGCCTGTCATTAAAAGATCATCTACATATACCACAAGATATACAACTGTTTTGCCAACTTTCTTGACAAATAAAGTTGCATCATCAAGATCAAAATGATTGAAGTTGAGTTTCAGAAGATGCTCAGTTAGCTTTTCATACCAGGCTCGTGGTGCTTGTTTGAGGCCATACAAGGACTTCACAAGTTTGCATACTTTATGTTCATGTCCTTTCACAGCAAATCCTTCAGGCTGGGACATAAAACATTTTCTTTTAGATCTCCATTCAAGAAGGCAGTTTTTACATCCATTTGATGGACTTTCCAACCGTTCTGAGCTGCTAGTGCAAAGAGTGTCCGGATGGTGGCCCATTTTGCTGTGGGAGAAAAATTTTCCTCATAATCGACCCCTTCCTTCTGTGCAAAACCTTTTGCCACAAGCCTAGCTTTGTGCTTGTCAAGTGAGCCATCAGCTTTGTACTTGTTCTTGTAGACCCACTTGCAGCCAATTGGTTTGGTTCCAAATGGAGGATCAACCAGCTTCCAAGTGTCGTTCTTTATGAGGGCATCATACTCCTTTTGCATTGCTTCTTTCCATTCATCATGAGAAGCAGTTTCTTTAAGGAAGTTGGTTCAAAATCTGTAGACAAGTTCAATTCACAATCATAAGAAACATCCATATCAACAGGTGAATTAGAGTCATCTACATCACCTCCATTTTGTCGGTTTGAATTTCTGGTTCCTGTTTTTCCAATTTCATCAGGATGAACACTTTCAAGTGTCTTTGTCAGCCACTTTGGGGGACCTTTCCGAGATGGTCCAGGCTGCTCTGTTGATTGAGTTGGGAGTGAATCAAGATTGAGTCTCCCAATTCTATCAATTACATCACTTAAAGCATCATCCGTTGTTGGAGTTTCAGACAGGGGAGAATCTTCTTCAGAAGACGATT
Organism: Pinus taeda; assembly: GCA_000404065.3. Lineage (NCBI taxonomy): Eukaryota > Viridiplantae > Streptophyta > Pinopsida > Pinales > Pinaceae > Pinus > Pinus taeda. Next base: position 252,432 of record APFE031199745.1, read on the forward strand.
CCACATGTTGATCTAGTATAGGAATCCCCTCTTCAAGATGTGGAATCTGATTTTCAAATTCTTGAAATGATTTCATTTTTGCGAATTTATCCAAGCGATCAAGTTGCCGCTCAACAACATTGTCAGATTTGGATGTTTCAAGAAAAATTACATCTCTAGATATAACAAACTTTTATTTTCTTCATCATAGAGGCGGTATGCTTTGGAGGTATTTGAATACCCCAAGAAAATACACTTACGACTTCTAGCACCAAGTTTGTTTCTATGTACCTTTGGTATCAAAGCATAACAGGTGGAACCAAAAATCCTGAGATGTTTGACCGAAGGAACATGTCCATACCACAATTCATAAGGAGTCTTGTTTCTTATAGCACTAGATGGACATCTATTCTTTATATATGCAGCACATAGAACAGCATCAGCCCAAAACATTATCTTTACATTTTTGAAAAAAGCATGGATCGTACCATATTCAAGATTGTTCTATTCATTCTTTCAGCTACACCATTCTGTTGGGGATTATAAGGCACAGTTGTTTGATGTTTAATCCCATGTTGGCGAAGATATTGTTTAAATTCATTTGATGTATATTCTTTTCCATTATCAGTGCGAATAGACCCAATATGAGATTGTGCATCATTTTCAATCCATTTATGAAAATTCTTGAATGTTAGGAAAGCATCAGATTCGTTCTTCAATAAATAAACCCAACACATTCTGGTGTAGTCATCAATAAATGTCATGATATATTTATTTCCATTTGCAGAAGGAACAGGCATTGGACCACATAAATCTAAATGAATAAGTTCAAGCTTCCTATGTGCTCTTGAATGTGAGTCATGAAATGACTGTTTGCTATGCTTTCCTAGAATTCAAGCATCACATTGCTTAAGTTTTCTAGGAATTGTAGGCAAACCAGCAACACCATTTTTCTTCAATAAACGGAGACTGTCATAGTTTAAATGTTCAAACTAGCATGCCATAATAAACTTGATGGAAGTGTACCTTCTTCATGATGAGTAATATATGAGAAATGTTGTTTATGAGCAGATGTTCCTTGCAGTTTGACAAGTCTTCTTCTTCTATTCCCCTCATGACAAGTGAGTGATCAGATGATTTTCTCACCTCAAGCTTGCCATCAAACATATGAATGGAGTGACCTTGCTGGCGGATGTGGACCAAGGACAGCAAGTTTCTCTTTAGCTGTGGGAGATATAAAACATGATCAAAAAGAAAG
>APFE031199745.1:257268-286103 GCA_000404065.3 Pinus taeda
AGCAGCGAGTCATTTTTCCAGGAAGCAAGTGAAGTGTTAAACAAATCTTCATTTACTCCAATGTTACATTGTGCCTCAATATAATGAGCGGATTCAGGTGCTTTACCTTTGTCTGTATCATCAGTTTTACCTTTCTGTTGGTTTCTTCTCTGCTCAATTTTGTCCCATGGTAGCTTGCATGTAGAGGCATCATGTGATCCATTTCTTTTGCAGCGAATACAATGTAAATCTGCTTTTTCTCCTTGAGAATGTCTGCCCCCCCTGCCTCTGAAGTATCTTCCTCTTCCTCTTCGTCCACCTCTTCCTCTTGTAGAATCTTGAGCAGGATATTTTTCTTTATTAGCCAGGCATACAGTCTCTTCAGAAGATTCAGGGACTATCTTCTTTCCAAAGGATTTTTCTCTTTCAGCAAACTTTTTCACAAGAGAGTCAAAGGTTATATCCTTGAGATTTCCATTTGCTTGCAAAGACTCAAGATAATTGGAGTATGTAGGATACAGTGCCTTGAGAAAAGCAATAAGAGATATATCTAGCTCAACTTTAGTGGATTTGATATCATGCACTATAGATTTTATTTCAGATGCAAGAGCAAGAGGGTCATTATTTTGCAGTTCAAGAGTGAAGAGTTTAATCATAAGTTGGACGACTTCAAGTGCAGAATGTGAGTCATAGAGCTCTTTCAGCTTTTGTAAAGCTTCAAAGGCAGTTGAACATGTTGAAATGTGACGACTCACCTCCTTATTTACAGACGCTGCTATTAATGCATACGCTTTGCTGTTCTTGTTTTCCTAGATGGCAAGCTCTTTGTCTGATGTAGGCTTTTCTGGGTCACTGTCTCCTTCTCCGACACACACTCCTTTCCACAGCTCATTGAAAATGAGGGTGTGTTGTACCATCCGGGACCAGTCAGGATAGTTCTCCTTGCCAGTGAGAACTATTCCTATCATAGAGATGATTGAATGCATTCTGTAAAAGGTTACTTCTGCTGATATAAAAAAACTCTTGCTGATATATTAATGCTTCTGATGGCGAAAAAAAAAAATTGCTCTTAAAAAAAATTCCGCTGCTTTAAAAAATGATTTTGATATGGAGAAAGAAATCATTTAAAATTCTGCTACATATATCACCATATATATATCTCTGTAAAAATCACCATATATAATATATATCTCTACTTTATATCACCATATATATCACCATATTCAAAATTCTGCTAAATGTTTGAGCGCTTCACTGTAAATATTGTGGAGTGTAAACACGGCTAACTGATGAGTGGTTTAAATGTTTTTCATCACTTTCATAATCTTTCTTGGAACAAGGATAAAATAGGCTACTGTATAGTGATGATTTCACGCAGATATCAGATATCCCTCTTGAAGATAGAGACAATATCAACGATATCAGTCCCAGTAACATCAACTCTGTTAACACACACACATTCTTATGCTTAGAAAAGTGAACCTACATGCATACATTTCAACTTGCATTCTCCTTCAATCGCCTATACCAAATTATCTGAAAATGCGTTCTTCTGTAAACATTTGTTTGGAAAAATAAGAATCGAGTTCAAATATCATCCAGCATTTGGAAGGGAAAAAAAAGAACTATCGGAAATATCAAAAAAAGACTCGAAAGTTCTTCAAAACGCTACACAATGAACTCTTCGGAAATCTCGGAAATATTTAGCAAGGCGAGATCCTCCTTCCGAATTATTTTGGCTAGTTTGTTACTCTCGGTGCAACGAGAACATTCCACACATTTTGTAAGAAAAAAAAGTTTTGTTGTGCTGATCGACAACTGATGCAATCGTTTTCTACAACTAAGATATTACAACAGCCTTTCAATGCCAAAATCACGCGCTAGGTCACTAGACAGGTAGAGCTTGGAATGCGCAAAATGAAAAAAATGAATACCATACGCAGGTTTCAACAAACAATCATTGGTTCATCATCCGCAGGTGTTACCTTCAGAATTCTCATACGTTACCGTCAGGCGTTAACCAAGTTCGAGGCGTTATCAAGGCAGACAACGGCGCCAGCAGAGGAGTCAGGTACGCAGTCTTCAGGCAGGGAGGCGTTCTCTGAGAAGCCTATCACTCAGCAGTGTAGGCAGCGTGCAGGGCCAGGGAATCAATGTCAGAGTAGCACTCAGGACTGAGCAGCTCTCAGGACAGCAGGAGTTACAACTATTTCTGGGACCTGTGCTCTGATACCATGTCAGGCCAGGGTAACTCCAGAATGAGCAGGAGAAAAACTGATATATTATTCATTAGCTAACACATACTTATATACATAAACATGACGGATCAGTTCATCTTCTTGATGACTGTCTAGTTCACCCATCCGTTTTGGATTAGGTGTCAACACATTGATCAAATGGGAAAAGGGGTAGATTTTAAATGTGTGTAAGAACCAACTCTTGAGTTCAAAAACCTAGATTGTAGTTATACCCTCATCTAAGGTCTTAATGCATAGCTCACTAAATGTGTATCAAGAAGATATTAGTCTTTTGGCTATATAATTGGATTGTTTTACTTGTAACTTAGAGAAACGGAAAAGTTGTGGAGACAAGCCACATTCTTCTTTCACTAGGACAAGACAAATGAATAAAGAAAATAGTATGAACCCCTTGGAAAAGGAAAGTTGAGAAAAAACAAATACCATGAACAAACAAAGAAAATAATGAGTTGAAGGGCTAAAAAACATACCACCCATATCAAACCTTTCCATCCAAATATTATTCTATGTTGGGCCACAACAAAACATTTCAATGGAAAATTCAAGTAGCCGACAACTACAAAGGAAATTCAAACCCCAACTTGTTGTTCCACTTCTAATTTTACTCAAAATTACCTCATATTTAAAGGTATCACCGTATCTTAAACCAAAAAAAAAAAATTAAAAAAGAAGATATCCTTTGGAGAAATAGGATCATTAAACAAAATTGAGCCATACATATTAATGAACCTTATTTTATATATTAATACTATGATGAATCTATTTTCGTATTCGAAAGAGACAAAATTTCATATACAGTAACGAATCCTTATACATTACCTGCATTTGAATGAGTTAACAAAAATTAATGGCACCAGGAGAACAATGGTATTATGTTTTTGGTAGAGATATTTTAGCTCTTCCTCCAACACCAAGATTCTTCTTGTCTGTTGCAATAAAAATGGAAATCCCCAATGGAGATCGTTGCCTTCACAATGACTCCATTTCTACTAGTGTCTTGGGCATAAAATTGAACTCTTTCCCACAAGAGATATTAGATTCGATTTCATTGAGCTATAATGATAGGTGGGAGTTATGCATAGCTCACCAAACGTGTATCAAGAGGCTATTAGTCTATTGGCTATAGAATTGGGCTCTTTTTATTTATAATTTAGCAAAATGGAAAATTTGTGGAGACAAGCTCCATTCTTCTCCTTTTCACTAGGCCATGTAAAATAAATGAAGAAAATACTCTCAAACCATTAAAGAAGGAAGATTAAGAACAACAAATAGCATGAATAAACAAAGAATTCAATGAGCTGAGTCAAGAGGAGTATTGTTATGCAAACAACTCACAAAATAAAAGAAAACATAGATCAACAACTTCAAAATCAGCCTCTTCAAGGGGGCAACCTCCTTTACATTACACAAATCAATAATTTTTGGATGATACAAATAAAAAAACCTCCTTTCGATATATAGGATTCTAAGGGGTCACAATATAATCAGAGCTGACATAACAATAATTATATAAGGGCACAACAATAACAATAGTGGGCTTCTATGGGGCACAATAATAACAATATGGGGACAATAGGGTCACAATAATAACAATAAGGGCTACAATGACAATAATAATGGGATAATCACTAGTATTATAGGGACCTAAAATGCCCCTCTCCTTCAAAAAAGAGTTGTCCTCAACGCTTGAGTATTTCTGGAAACTTCTGTATAAAATTCTCATCCTCCCATGTGTAATCTTCAATGGGTAAGTTCTTCAACTTGATGAGATACTCTAAAATTGATGAATTTCATAGTTGTCGAGTTCTTGTTTCTGTGACTGCTTCAGGTTATCATATGATTTTTCATTCCTCGTCAAGTTATGGCAATATTGTTTGAACTGGGATCTTGTCACCTATAACCTTCGTTAAGCATGAAACATGCAAAACTAGGTGAACTTGGGAAGTTGCAGGAAGCTCCAATTTGTATGCCATAGTACCAATATTTTGCAACACCTTGTATGGACCATAATACTTGGTGATAATTTATTATCATTCTTAGATTGCTTGAGGAACATTTGTTTATATGGTTGTATCTATAGGGGTACCCAGTCACTTACATCAAAATGTATTTCTCTACGATGTAGATCTGCCTTTTGTTTCATTCTATTCTGCAGCAAAGTGAGGCTATCCTTTAAGAGTGGGAGAACTTGTTGTTGATGCTTGATGTTATATTCCACTGCTTGAACCTTAGAAGTTTATCTTAAATATGATGTCTTGGATGGTGGATGATATCCATAAAGTGCCATAAATGGGGTCATTTTTGTTGTAGTATGGAAGGAAGTGTTATACCATGATTCAACTAGAGGCAACCATTTGACCCATTGTGTCTATTTATCAGAGACAAATCAATGAAGACATCCTTCCAAACTTTTTTTTACTATCTTAGTTTGTCAATCAGATTGAGGATGATAAGATGAGCTATTAACTAACTGAGTACCAAGACAATAAAATAATTATGTCCAAAAATTTCCAGTGAAAATGGGATCTTTATCACTTACAATAATCTTTGGGTTTCCATGTATCTTTTGAATTGTTTCCATAAATGTAGTAGAATCGTACTGGATTTAAATGGATGAGATAATGCACAAAAGTGTGCATACTTGGTAAGTCTGTCAAATACCACCATGATGACACTCTTTCCTTCAAATTTGGGTAAACCTGTGATAAAATCCATTGAAACCTCCTCCCAACGCTGGCCTGGAATGGATAAAGGTTGTAATAGACCTTAGGTCTTAATTGTTTCAACTTTATTTTGTTTACAAACCAAACGTTCTACAACAAACTTTTGAATATCTAATTTAAGGCCAACCCAAAAAAAATTCCTTCTTAACCATGTGGTAAGTTTTTTAAAATATTGAGTGCCCTCCTAAGGGAGAAGTGTGTAATTCCATAAGAATATTTTGTTTGAGTTGGGAACTCTTACATAGGTATAAGCGACCTTTTTACCATAATGAATCCTTTTTCCAGCTAAATGTATCAAATGTAATGGGATCTTGTTGTAACTTTTGAATGACTACCCACACTTCTTCGTCATTCTTCCATTTATCCCTTGCTTTGTTTATTCAATCTAGTTCGCTAATAGAAATGGTGCAAAGCAATGCTTCCACATCCTCATCCTTTCTTGAGAGTGCATCTGCCACAACATTTTGTTTCCCTTTTTTGTAGATGATTTCAAAGTCATAACCCAACATCTTTGTGACCCATTTTTGCTACTCTTTTGAAGATAATACTTTTTCTAAAAAGTATTTAAGACTATCACAATCCTTTTTTACCTTGAAGTGTCTTCCCATTAGGTACAGTCGTCATTTCTTAAGTGCATGTAGTATTGCCAACATTTCCTTCTCATAAATAGCTTTGTATAAATAATTTCCTTTGATTGGATGACTTTCGAAAGAAAAGGGTCTTTATTCTTGCATTAAAACAACACCAATTCCATTTTGTGAGGCATCACATTCCACAATAAAGGTTTTTGTGAAGTCTGGGGTAGCTAAGACCGGTGGTTGGCACATTGTCTCTTTAAGATGTTCAAAGGCCTTTATTGCTTCTGGAGTCCATGAAAATGAATTTTTCTTCAATAATGTTGTTAGAGGTGTTGTTATTCTCCCATAATTCTTAACAAACATGTGATAATACCCTGTCCACCTGAGAAATCCTCGTAGATGCTTTATGGATGTGGGGATTTTCCATTCCTTAATGAATTTAATTTTTCTAGGGTCTACCTTAGCACCTTTATGAGATACAATATGACCTATATGTTCCACCTCTTGTACTCCAAAGAAACATTTGGAGCTTTTTGCATATAATTGTTTCTCCTCCAATAGTTTGAGCATCCTATCAACGTGTTCAACATGATCCTTCTAAGACTTGTTGTAGATTATTATATCATCAAAAAATACTAACACAAATTTTCTAAGGAAGGGTTTGAAAATGGAATTCGTCAAACCTTGAAATGTAGAAGGTGCATTGGTAAGGCCAAAAGGCATGACCAAAAATTCATAATGAACCTCATGAGTTCTAAATGTTGTTTTTGGAATGTCTTCAATCTTCAATATGATTTGATGATACCTTGAACGAAGATTTGACTTGGTGAAGTAAATTGATCCATGCAATTCATCCAATAATTCATCAATGACAGGAATGGGAAATTTATCTTTAATAGTGAGATTTGTTGAGCTCCATATAATCCAAACGCATGCGCCATGATCTATCCTTCTTGTGCACCAATACTACTCGAGCGGAGAAGGAACCTTGACTAGGTTGAATTATACCGGCCTCTAGCATTTCTGCAACCATACATTCAATTTCACCCTTTTGGGCATAGGGATATCTATAAGGCTCGATGTTTGGAGAAGCACTTCCAGGAATTAAATGAATATCATGATCATGATCATGAATAGGTGGGAGGCCTTTGGGAGTCTCAAATACCTTCAAATGATTGTCCAAGAATTTTCGAGATCTGGAGAAATAGATGATTTCGATGTGGGAACCTCTAGCGAACATAATTGTGAAATTATGACTCGTTGTTCTTTCTTGAGAATATTTTTCATTCCGTTAGAGTTCATTATATTTCATGGTTTCCCTATGATACCCCTTAATTCATCTTCTTTTCCTTCTGAAAAAAATTTCATGAAAAGTTCTTGAAAATTAAAAGACAGTGTACCCAAGGATTGTTTCCATTAGACTCCCAGTACAACATTAGCACCACCCTTTGGAATGGAAAGCATTGGGCTATTCATCCACTTGAATAGCTTGATATTATGGCATTTTCCAGAGCAATTTATGGTTCATCCACTTGCAACTATAACTTGACACTCTGGTATTGGATATAGGAAGCAATTCAATCCTTGGTTATCTTACAATGAATAAAATTATGGGTACTGCCCAAATAGATCAACACTATTACATTTTTCTTCTTGATATGTCCTTCTATATTGATAGTTTGAGGAGTGGTAATTCTAACCAATCCATTACAAGATATGGTTGGATTCATTTCTTCTCTCTCTAGGGCTTGTTCATGGTCTATATCCTCTTCTTTTGACGTTTCTTGTTCATTTTCTTCCTCCTCTTCACAATCTATGTAAAATAATTTCTTATCAGCACACTAATGACCTTTAGTTTATTTGCTATCACAACTGTAACAAGCCCTTTTTCTCTTTTTTCTTCCAATTATTGTGGTGTCAACCTTGTAGGTTATGGAAGGCTAGGGGAAACAACACTTCCGTCTTTATAGTTGCGAGCCATAGGCTTCCTTGTTGCCATGATTTTTCTTTCCATTTTTATTGCCAACATGAATGTCTTATCCAATGAATCAGGTTCCCAAAGGCGAACCTCATGTTGGATGTCCCTATGAACACCATCAATCTTATGCTCCTCTGGAATATCTTTTACCCTTATATTCAATTTTTGGAAGTCCTCAATGTCTTCCATCACTGAAACCTTTTGTTTGAGATTTATCAATTGGCTAAAAAATATGTTGCTTTTTGTATCGTCATAATGTGCTCTCATTTCTTCCGTAAAAATTTCCCAAGTGACAATTTTTTTATGAGAGAAAAGTCATCGATACCATACAAACTAATTTGGTTCCAAATATAAAGTTGCAATGCATATCTTTTGTGTTTTTGCACATTATGGAGATCGAAATATTGTTCCATCTATAGTAGCCATGTAATGGGATACTTGCAATCAAACTTCCTCATATCGATCATTGGAACATGTTCGGTCTTCAATCCAACATTAGAGTCAATGAAATAGTGATTAACATTTCTTTTGTTCTTATCATGAGTTTCCCTTACTACCCTTTCACCATTACTAAGCATTTCTTGTAGCAAAGTTTTCAAATCTGTCTTCAAATCTTCCATGTTTCCTTTAAGTTTTTCTTCTATACCATCCATTTTAGCTTCCACACCACCCATCTTAGATTCCACACCATCCATCTTATCTTTCTCACCATTCATATTAGCTTCCATTCCTTTCTTTAAACCATCCATCTTAGGTTCTGTTACCTTTTGTGATAATGAAAATTATTGCACTTGATCTCGTAATTTTGATATATCATGTTGCATTTATTCCTCTTCTTCATGAGTCACGATAGAGCTTTCAAGTTGCTTACTAGGTGTTTCCATTTTCTTTCTTCAGGGCATCAATTAATGATAATTATTCTTCACTATGCCTAAAGGCAAAACTCATGTTGGATGTCCCTATGAAAAAATCAATCCTATGCTCCTTTGGAATATCTTTTACCCTTATATTCAATTTTTAGAAGTCCTCAATGTGCTCCATCATTGAACCCTTTTGTTTGAGATTTATTAATTGGCTAAAAAAGGTGTTTCTTTTTGTATCCTCATGTGCTTTCATTTCTTTCGTAAAACTTGTCCAAGTGACAATTTTCTTATGAGAGAAAAGTCATTGATACCATACAAATTGATTTGGTTCCAAATATAAAGTGGCATTGCATACCTTTTATGTGTTTTACATATTATGGAGATCAAAATATTTCTCCATCTGTAATATCCATGTTACAGGATCCTTGTCATCAAACTTCCTCATATCGATCTTTAAAACATGGTGGGTCTTAAATCCAACTTTAGAGTCGATGAAATCATGATTAACATTTCTTTTGTTCTCATCATGAGTTTCCTTTACTACCCTTTCACCATTAGTAAGCATTTCTTGTAGCAACGTTTTCAAATCTATCTTCAAATCTTCCATGTTGCGTTTAAGTTTTTCTTCTATACCATCCATCTTAGCTTCCACGCCATTCATCTTAGCTTCCATTCCATCCATCTTATCTTTTGCACCATTCATATTAGCTTCCATGCCTTTCTTTAAACCATCCATCTTAGCTTCTGCTACTTTTTGTGAGACTAAAAATTGTTGCACTTGATCTGATAATTTTGATATATCATGTTGCATTTCTTCATCTTCTTCATGAGTCATGCTAGAGAATTTGGGTTGCTTACTAGGTGTTTCCATTTTCTTTCTTCAAGGCATCAATTAATGATAATTATTCTTCATTATGCCCTTTGAATTCCTTCAAACTAATTTTTCAAACCAAACTTATGCAAAATTAAAACAAAGCTACACACTCTTCTTCACTTTGTAGGAACTCGATATTGAATCTTACGTATCTCTGAAATTTCAGATCTGCAAGGTCTGGAATGGTTTCCTATTGTAGCCCTCTGAGTCCTCTTTCTAATTCCGCCAGTGTAATCGAAATTGGATTCTCTAAGAAAGAATTATGCCTAGTCTCCCAAGATGACCAGACTATAACGTTTTCAGTAGAGTGAACTTGTAAGAAGTGCCATGTGTCACTATTTCAACTTTCTGACCCAAAAATGATGCAAAGAAAACTACATTTCATCATATTTCTATAACTTCTTACTAAATTTCAATCTGATACTCAGAGAGAAAGTTATGACGATTTTCCCATGGTCATCTGTTTTCAATATAATTTGAGAGCCTTCAATAAACCTAACGTCCTTGGATCATATCTACGAAAATATAGTGAGATAATATCTGAAATTCTGACCCGAGGATCATCGTGATTTTTGTTCATATGGGTTTTTTGTTTAGCTTCTGAAATGTCATAGGAAAAAAAATTATAGCAAAAATTCCATGATGACCTGCTTGGAGCAGCGAAACCCTAGAATCCAAAGCTCTGATACCAAATGTTATGCAACAAGCTCACAAAATAGAAGAGAAGATAGATCAACGACTTCAAAATTAGCCTCTTCGAGGGGGCAACCTCCTTTTCATTACACAAATGAATAATTCTTGGATGACGCAAATGACAAAACCTCCTTTCTATATATAAGAGTCTAAGGGGTCACAATATAATCAAAGCCGACATAACAATAATAACATTGGGCTTATATGAGGCACAATAATAACAATATGGGGACAATAGGTGCACAATAATAACAATAAGGGCTACAATGACAATAGTAATGGGGGAATCACTAGTATTATAAGGACCTGACAGGTATCCCTTTGTAAACAAGCATCCATAGGCTTACTAGAGTTAGTATGAATCTTTACTAAAAGTCCAGTATTCTTCACATCACCAACCACATCCAATAGAAAGGTACCAATCTCTACAATACAAATGATGTCTCCAAATAAGGTGTAGTGAATACCAATAATATCATATATATTTTAAATCTATTCTCAAACTTAAATGCCTCGAACTCTGATGCAAAGAGGTCATCATCAACTACAATCATAACAACTAAATCACACATGTTATTCACATATTTATTGGGAGCTTCAACATCATCAACAAGGTCTATTGTTGGATTCATCAATTCACAACTCACTTTTCAGTCACCATCCACATGTGTCTCGCCACCGAAGTCCCACTGCACAATTGACCTTCCACTAGATCCTCCAATATTTGGAACTAGGTTAATTAAAAACAACTTCAGATAAATGACTTTGGTTGCTACAAATTAGCAATCCCACATGCTTAACTATACTCCATCCCTTCCAACTCAAATTTACTGAGTAAACCAGGTGACACAAGCCATGTCACACAAGTTAACTGCATCCAAGTTGTCTATTGATGTGGGAATTCAAATTTTATCAATTTAATTAAGGCAAAATCAAATTGAGAATTTATTTCTCTATTTTTCAACACTCCCTCTCAGCAAGAAAGGGATTATCAACCACCGTTATCTTGCACCTATGGAACTCAAACTTCCCTCTTGACAAAGTTTTTTTCAAAATGCCAGCATCTTGTTCCTCTATCAGAATGTAGTGTAGCAACATTATCCACATTTGCACCGAGTCCGGTAAACGGGGATACCATATATCTATATATGCTTAGATCAGTCGCGAAATATAGGATTCTCGGAGAGTTTGATGAAACTCTGATTATCATGGTAGATCACAGTTGGATCCATCATCTAACCAAATAGTCCAACAAGTATCTTGCTCATCCATATCGCCTCACATGTTGCTTGACTTGTAGCCATGTATTCTACTTCTATTGAGTTAGAGCGCCACATATCTTTGATGTTGTACCAAGAAACAACTACAAACCCATCACTGAAAATTCTACCTTATGTACTCTTTCGGTCTTATGGACTTTGTGCCCAAGCTGCATCTATGAAGCCACACAACTTCACTCCCTCTGCTCGTCTATACCATAGTCCAACTGGGTAGTGCCTCTGAGGTACCATAAAACATGATTAACTCCCTTCCAAAGTAATTTGGTTGGCCTAGCTATAACTTGGCTTAGCTAGTTTACTGCATAACACATATATGGTATATGTTCACAAGATACATGAGTGAGCCCACTAGTTATTGGTAAATGGTAGCACCCACTTCTTCAATTGAAGTGACATCCTCCTTCCTCCAATTGTTTGCTAGAGGTGTCTCCGTGGGTTTACATATTTCCATGCACAATCTCCGTATTATCTCATTTTCATACTTTCCTTTAGAGACAAACAATTCCTTGTAGTCTTCCCATACATCCAACCAGAGGAAGTACTGCATGAGACCCATGTCCTGCATTTCAAATAACCTTGCAAGGTCCTCCTTGCAAGATCTAATCAACTTCTCATCATTAGTTAAAATCAAATCAACAACATATAAGACAATAATAAGAAATTTTCCTTCTACCAAGATGTGATTGAGGTTTGCATTCGCTTCAATTTTTGTGAATCCCAAACCAGTGAGATAACTATCGATCCTAGTGTACCATACAACGCTCGCTTGAGTTTGCACACATGAGACTCTCGTTCAAATGTCTCAAAATCTTATGATTGCTCGATGTACACCTCCTCCTAATTAACCCTATTGAGAAATGTTGTTTTTACATCCATTTGGTGGATCTTGCACCTTATTTGCATAACCAGAGCAAAAATTGATCTAATAGATGAGTAACTTGCTACAAAAGGAAAAGTATCCTCATAGTCAATTCTTAAAATGATATGTTTTTGTCTTAATTGTTAATTGTCTCAAATGGGTTTCATATTAAGTGGCCATTGTCTTAAATATAAAGTTTTGTCTTAAAATATTTTTGCTTCGAGTTATTTTTGTCTTAAAATATTTTTGTCTTAAAATGTTTTTGTCTCAAATTGTTTTCGTCTTAGATATAGAATTTTGTCTTAAATTGTTTTTGTCTTAAATATAATGTTTCGACTTAAAATATTTTTGTCTCAAACTATTTTCGTCTTAAATATAAAGTTTTTGTTAAACTATTTTTTCCTTAAATAAAAATTTTTGTCTTAAAATATTTTTGTCTCAAATTGTTTTTGTCTTAATATATTTTTGTCTTTAATATTAAGTTTTGTCTTTAAATATTTTTGTCTCAAATTGTTTTTGTCTTAAATTTTATAATTAAGACAATTCAATTGATATTAAATTTTAATGTAAAATAACTAAAGTAAAAAGTGGCTTTTTGAGACAAAATATTTATTATGTCTTAAAAAAAATTCTTCAAAGTGCCCTTGGTGTAGTCGTTGAGGAGGACCACACCATGTGCAAGTTAACACCTAGAGGAGGGCTCACACGATGGGTGAGCCCACATGAACAAGTGACCAATTGGTCCCGGCATGTGGTGGAATGATTGGGGCGTGGTGCCATAAGCGATGGAATTTGACTCTTTTCATGATTTTCCTGTCAAATACAGTTAAAATTTTACAAAACATTCAAAAATCCATTGATTAAATTGTAAAGACTCGTGAGAAGGTGTGAAAACATATGTGACGAGTAAATCTATTTTGAAATTCTAACCCTGGGTACCATACAAAATAAGTTAAACTTAAGAAAAATTATAACCCTTAGCATCCCATCCACCAACCCATGCCCAGTTGAGAATAGGAGTGGGATCAATTTTCATTAGCTCGATCAAAGTGAGAACAGGGTCAATTATATTCTCTCTCTCTCTCTCTCTCTCTCTCTCTCTCTCTCTCTCTCTCTCTATATATATATATATATATAATATATATATATATATATATATATATATATATATATTATATATATATATATATATATATATATATATATATATATATATATATATATATAAAATATTGATATGGAGATTGGGAATGGGAAGTCCTTCAGCAGTCTTAGATCACGACTCCAGCACTAGCCGCCCATCCAATAACGCGTAATTCTTTTCTCACAACTCCACGAACACGCCCTTCTTCACAATTAAAGATCTACCCTTTTCCATGCCTTCTCTAATGGATTTGACAGACAATAACCATAGTTGTCATAGTAATGCATAAGTAGAAGCAATTTATTCACACCAAACATTTATTTGTACTCTCATTTAGATATTACTTACATTTATTTGAACTCTCATTTAGAAAGTTCTATTCAACATTGATAACTTTATTAAACATTCTAACGATATACATATAAATAGAATTATTTTATTAAAATTTGTAATGATATACATAAAAATATAACAACATTTGTTTCAACATAGACACATTATTTTGGTCATGCAATTTTCTAAATACTATAACAAATTTTTAAGTGGAGATGAACTATATCTATAATCAATAATGTTATATTCTCATAAACATGATGAGACCTAATATAAGTAGGGTTTACATATTTTAACCAAAAAAATTCAAATCATTTTGGATAAAATAGTTTGTCACTTTTGAAATACTAAAAATATTGAATATTAAAAACATTTTCTCTTGACTTCTCACATTAAATCTAAATTTCAAAATATTTGTCATACCATAAATCCTTTTGACCTTCTAAATAACAAAACCATGATAAATTACTTAAAACAATTGAGTAATCTCTTACATTCTTAAAATTGCATAAACTTTTCACATCATCGTCATATTCCATAAAAAATATGTCAAAACTACGGTCATTCCTTCCTTGCTTGGGTAAGGTGGATGTAGGATCCGGGCTAGTCCGGTTTAACCATGAACAAGCTACACACTCTGTGAGTAAACCATGAGAAAGCTACACACTCTCCTCAGAGTTTATATCTCATAATGAAAAAGGACGAAGTTCACTACAAAGCCTTATGATCTTTTGAATTTACTTTTAATTTTTTTCAATTGAAGAAATCACCATGGAGGAGTGCTCGAGCTTACTTGTCTAAAATAAATAGCTGAACTTGTGGGGACCAAAACTCTACACCTAACTAAGTGACAACCTCCCTACCTTCCTTCTCATGACCTATCATGACCTACCATTGTTTTAGCTCTCTCACATCAAATTGTTAAACATGCCATGTCTCATTGCGTACCTTCACTTAATGCCCCCGTAACTTTTGCAGGGACCATAGCCATTTCGTGTGACTGGACGTGCAATATTAAATTAGACATTGGATTCTCTAATTTGGCACTGCTCAGGTCTTCAATGTCATCTCCTTATAAGAAGCAGGTTCCCCTTGTCATTACTTTGAATCCTATGGTCGCTAATCCATTTCATTCCGAGACAATGGTCGCTAATCCATTTTATAAAAATTGCACCATTACACATAAATCCAATAAAAAGGACCAAAAAAATATAATATTTAAATTCTACTTTATTAAAATGCATGGACATCCATACATCAAGATTTTAGTGTTCGAAGGGTATTTGGCACAAATTTTTTGTGATGTTAATAAGGGTTTCTATATAGGCTAATGGGGTTTGGGGTTTTAGATCTGTCATGTAAACTTTTATTTGTTGAGAGGTTTAGTTTTTTCATATCTTTGGTGATGGCTTATGTTGGTCATGGATTAGGTTTGTTTGTACTAGGGAGGTTGCTTGCAGAATTTACGCGACACTAGAATTTTAAGTACTGATATTTATGATTTAGGTTAATGGGATTGTTTGTGTGTGATTTGGTTGATATGACTAAAGTTTAAGAGGGTTGTAAACTTGTATGTATATGATTCAGTCTCGTATGGTTAAGTGTTCAAGTTAATGCGTTATATGGATATGATTAGATCTGATATGATTAAGGGTTTAGGTTAATAGTGTCCTATGCCTGTGATTTGGTTTGACATGGGCTTGATGTTGATGGAAATATGTATAATTTCAAAAATCTTTTTTCACGTGGTAGCGCTTGATGCTGGAAACATGGAAATATATGATGGGACATGAATACGATGGGAAGATGGTAGAAAGTCGCATTCAAGTTTGATAGAAATTAAATTTTTTATATATGAATTTAATATCATTAAAGTCTTAAGCTAAGTGAAAATTTGTGTGAAAAAAAAAATATATATGATAGTGATATGATAATAGGTTGAATATAATATTTTTATAAGAAATTTTTGGTAATATAAAAGTTTAAAGTATTAAATTTTTAAATTAATAAGATTGTAAGTATGGGTGAAAGTATGAAGATGGGTTATATTTTTGGTTAAATATGGCAATGAAATTTCAAGTTTTTTTTCTCTCTTATAGAATTCTATCTCTCAAAATTCATAGAAAAATTATGAATTTTAATTCCGACTAAATAGATAATACGTAGAGAATTATGTTGTTGTCATAATGATATTTTTTTCAAAAAAAATAGTGTCATATAATCTCTCAATTTTCCATTAAATGCAATATATGTCCTTATATATATATATATATATATATATATATATATATATATATATGATATAATAGATATATATGAAGATGATGTACACAAACGGACCTAAGTTGTTCATATTAAAAAACTATTGTTTTTATGCAAAATTATATTTTTTTATTATTTTTCAAAGTTGGCAAAGGAATATTTCAATTGCATTTTGAAGAGACATGTGTTCAGGTAATATTTTTCAACTCTTCAAATAAATTGAAAAACTATAAGTACCCTTTCAAAGAGGACTCGTAAACCAATATAGTGGTATTTTTTGAAAATTTTTGTTATCTATATTTTATGTTATTGATTTTTTATTGAGCCCCTTTGAAACTCTCCAAAGAAATTTCAAGTGTTATGTTTAAAAAAAATTAGATTAAAAATATCATATGAATTCGAAAGTGTCAAATTCATATGCCATTAAATAGAGGATTCTTTCATGAATCCAACATGATGAACTCTACCACTTAAGGAAAAATTCCACACAATATCTGATATTGAACAAAATGAGGTTGCAGAGAAATATGTTGAAGAGGTACTAAAACTGTAATTTTTAGGACTTCATGAGCTTGAACAAGCACTTTACGCTCAATCAGTCGCTTAAATTAAAAATTCAAATTGCTCAATCGAGTGTTAAAGTAACCCTTGACAAGTGACACATGTTGTTAACTAGTGGCTTGATCAAGCCACATGATTGATTGAGGCATTAAAAAGCTAACCCGCAAGTGCCCTTACCAACTTTTACTAATGGTATTAATGGTGAACCATAAGTCCGTAACTCTCGATTGAGTCGTTAACTTGAGTTTGAAAATGGCTCGATCGAGAGTTTTCTTAAATGCATGATCGAGCTATTTTTAAGCACCTCAACATCTCGATCGAGCACTTAAAAATTGTTCATTATAGCTCTTAAAATTGCTTGATTAAGCATCTTATTTCTAGCAAAAACACACCCTCATTTCACCAGAAAATGTAACCCATCTCCATAGTTTGACTTGTACATGTTTTGGTTTGATACAATTCAAAACTTAAATGGCATGGTAAAAAGGCTCAAAACTCAAAGTGGCAAAAACTCGATAAACTTAGTGTCAGTTCAAAGTGCGTGTCATCCTGATTACAACAATGTGAACAACACTTGAATCCAAGTTCATATGAAGAAGTTAGAGCAAGTTAAAGTTTACATTTGACTTGGACAGGTGGCAGGAGAAAATGGCATGGCAGAACTCTTCAGCAAATGGGGAAGCGCCAAGTGCTAGGTTGCAATTGGTCCCAAAAAAAATTTATCCCAAAAAGTAGAGGTTTGAGGTTAAGGAATCAACCTTGTAGAGTCAAGTTGTGATTGCGATTGCATAATCACAGATTGGAGGGAGGTCGGTGGTTTTACAAATTGGCCCCAAGCAAGGAAGGGTGCAATGTGATCATCACAATTGGACATCATAAAGGGAAGTTCTCTACATAACTGGCCCTCAACAATCAAGGTTGTGATTGCGATATCGCAATCACATATCGCACAATGTCGCGTTCGTAAACAGTAAGACTCATTGGTTCCACCGAATGTGATACACCGATGTTCTTGGATATGATATGGTCTAAAGTGTGGTTTTGAAAACTCATTGTATCTATCGGATCGCACATCGCACAATGTAGCAACTCGTATGGATGATCACCCCTGCCCCTACCGATTACGATTTGCGATGGGTTATCAGTGTCGATAGACTATGGTCATTGATGGTAAAGGCGTCGGGTTTAGGAGTAAGCCAATTTATCCTCTGTTTGAATTTTAATGTGAAAACACTATGTGGATTGTGTCGAGGGTAGTTTTTCCATGTTTAACAGGTTGTTACCTACATACTATTCCAGTTCTGAGATTCTCTATGTGAAACCACCAGCCTGCTATACTTGTTATTTGTTGAAACTTCCGAGGACTGAGGAATCTGCCGATCAAAGGTATATATTGGATTGTCGACACTAGAAAAGGGAGAGAGACTGGCATAAAAGTTTAGAAACTATTGTGTACAATAATAACCAAACTTGGCAGCAGGCCAGAACCTCACTTTAAGTAGTAAGGAGGTTCTGAGAGGGTGCAGAAGCTTCATTTCTCTGAATTGGGTGTTCGAATAGGTGATTCTGCACGATTTTTCGCTAGGATTTTAGTGGTACTATATGTTTCTAAAGTTGGGCTCTCCATTCTTCATCCATCTTCTAGCTTGGAGGTATAAGAATTGTAAATGAATATTGTTTATACTTTTATCTCTTTTTATGCCACTTAATGAATGAAGGTCTCCCCACTATTAAGCAGGGTGTAGGACGTAGTCCAAATTAGATGAACTCTATAATCAAATCTTTGTGTCATGGTTTCATGCTTATCTTGTTATTTTCGCATTGTTTTATGTGCTTTTAAGTTCCATGGTTAAGTTATGTTAAATGTAATTCTGATGCATCTATAAGTAAAAGATATTGGATCAAGTGCACATGAATATAAAAGAATATGTTTGTATTTGGGTAAGCCATGAATGGTCATGTAATATAATATAGATAGAATTATCTTTTGTTATATAATTAAATCAATTTATATTTATTTAAGCCCTTGATTTATCAAGAATTTAAATAGATCAAATATCTTAAGATGTAAACTTATTTTTGAGTGCAAAATTTAAAGAAAAATATGTACCTCAAAAGATCTTATGCCTCTTAGTGTTTAATAGATTTAGATTTGGAGCTAAGATAAATTATATATATATTATCAAGATATTTGTGAACATTATTGATTTATGTTTTAATCCACTAATAAATATGTTAATAATCTATTTATATTTTAAATTTTAAATTTTCATGTATTCATATTTAGTTTTATTTATTTTAAAATAATTAAGTTATTAAAAAATAAAATGAATTTACTCATTCATCTATTAAATTAAGAAAATGGTTAAACAAGTTCACACATGGTGGAAATATGGACCAAGTGAAGTAAACAAACTCAAATTATTTTGAATAAAAATACTATTTATATGTATTGATTGGAATTTTATGCTTTTTCAAACAAATTAGAAAGGAATACCATGAGAAAAAACACGGGCTGTCAAAATCCAAAATTGGAAAAAAAAATTAATAATTTGACAAAGTCAAAATGTTTACATAACATAGAATATATATACACACGGATGGAATTTGATGGCCATTTTTCCTATCATGGGGCAGTTTGCATGGATTTGACGACTATAAAAATGTTATGCCTATTTTTTTGGATGTGCTTGAAATTGGGGAAAACGTTTTTTAATGGGGAAACTATTTGAAAACATTATTAATTCTTCTTTCTCTTCACTTTATTTTCTACTGACCATTACCTAACGAAGCTCGACACTCGCCCCTGTCCAACTTAACCTACCCGAGAGAAGATCTGAGCAGTGGTATATTTTCACTTGCTTCAAATTATATATAATGAGCTTGTAGTGTCATTAAATGTGTAGAGGGGTGATCCCTTAATGGATTTATAGAATACTTCTCATCAGTAAATGGTGGACCATGTAAGGACAATTGGTTACACCCTCTAGATTTAACATATTGCATATACAATATATATTGTAGCATACACAATAAATAAAATAAAATAAAAAATAATCTGAAATGAAACTTGGAGGCTGAAAAAGTTGAGTTGAAGGTGCACATATAGAAATACAAAGAGGATGATTGGCCTATGCTACGAATCGGTAATGAATATGGGGTTTTAGGGTCCTCCAAATAGTAGAGACTGAGAGATTCAAGACTAGTTCATCTCCCTCCAACCATCAATCTATTGTTAGGTAGAAAACTACCACTCTGTCAATTTGCGTCGACAACATTACTCAACGCTTACGAGAAATCGAGGCTAGCCTTCCCCATCAACTTCATTAATTGAATTTGAATATTTGTTTCTCAAAACGAGACCCTGAAACTCATTAATAAAACACAAATTATAATATTTGCCAAAGATTGGATGTCGGTGATGAGTTTTCTATTTATTATTATTTTTTTATAAATAAGAGAAGTGAACATTCTGAAGTAGAGTAAATTTTTTTTTATTCAGTTAGTTTGAATCTTTAAATGCATTTAAACTCTCTTAAATTTGTTTTTATTATTTAGTTTATTTTGATTATTACCTAAACATTTTAATATTTTTATTATTGATTTTTACTTTTTACCTCTCCATAAACAACAACTATAGGTGGTGTGATTTAATAGGTTTTTGTTGTTACATGTTCTCTGTTGATTAACCCTTTTAAGAGACCTACAATCTCCAACGATGTATGGACGTAGTATTGCATTCATGAGCTTTTTATTTTTTTCAATGGTTGAACGTGGGGCGAAGTTGTTGATTAGAATCATATTTTTCTAACCCTTTTAATGGTTATGAAGTTGGCATTGTTGTAGTAATGAGCCTTATTTCACTATGTTGATATTTAGTGGAGTAGGTTTTCCCTTTGTCTTAATTTGGTGTTTGTTTTCATTTTATCCTTTTACAAATTCCATTTTAAATTTAATAATAATTAATCTTTAGAAGATTAGAAAAACACAAAGGACTGTATGTAAGACAATTTGAAAACATAGAGAGGTTTACAAGCCAACTAAAAGTGTGCATACCGAAAGAGTGCAAACAACATCCTTGAGCTAAATCGAAGTTGCATGAAACAAGGATGCAAAGGATTTTTCAAACAAGCACAATTCCTGACCATGAATTCTGACAAGCTTAAGATAACAGGAAAGCGACTTTGGTGTGTAGGTATGTGGGTGTGTGTTTGCACAAGCTGAGAAATACCCACAGTTGTCTTTTTAGTGTTTTAAATATCCTCTTTGCTTTTACATATTGCAAATAAGATTTAAAAATAGAACATGTTTTTAAATAACATACTAAGAGATAATCATTCCCTGATCTAAGGATAAAAACATATAGAAGATTACGCAACATGTAAAAGATTTTTAATACATTTTCTCACTATAAAGTATGAACTCTAAGTAGAAAGGGTCACATACTAGTTAACAAGAAGAAAACTAATCACACAAAGAAATACTACATTAAATATGAGTGTTTGTTGTTATTTTATCCTTTACGTTTTCATATTATTGTTTACAAATTCCATTTGAAAATTAATAATATAACTTTTATTATTAAAATTGCATTTCTTAATATGAAATGAATTTAACATTTTAATTTTTTTTTGTAATATTTGAGTTTTATGAATTTATCAATTATTTTTGTAACTATACTAAATTTTAACTATATATATTTGGAAAATTTTAATTAGAAAATTTATCTAGAAAAATGTCATAACATATAATATTTATACTATGTTTATTAGATACGATCTATTATCATATATATAAATTTATTTTTTGAATTACTATTGTAATTTTACATGGTTGTATCCTTGTTTTTGGTGAAAAACAATGTGGTTGATGAATACTAAGTAGTAAAACAATGTGGTTGATGCCACATAGAGAAAAAGAGCATTGGACATTTTGTTTCTTTCCTTATGATAAATATGTAAAAAAAATTAACATAATTATGTTAGTGAAGGGTAATTTTTTAATCAAGCCTTTATTGGTGAAGGGTTAATTTAGTATGAGAACATCACTCTTGAAGGAAAAGTTTTTAAAAATAATATTTTTTTACAGGAAACACAAGGACCCGAAACTTCAAAAAACAATTATGTGATCGAGTAAAGATAATATATATATATATATATATATATATATATATATTATTTCAAAAATCAATGACAACTAGCACAACCACAACAATAAAATGTGGTTGATATAAGTTAAAGACATATCATTTCCATCATTCTATGTGTTATTAGCTTTTCATAAAAAAGTTCAATCAACTAAATTCAAATATCATTTATTAATATTAATATCATTTATATTAAAACATTAATTTCATTAATAATATTAAAAATTATTAATTAAATATTATTAATATTAAATATATGAAAATAGTTTTAATCTCTAAAGTATCAACTTAATATGATGTGTTATTTTCAATTGATAAATTACTTTTACTCCTAGTACAATCTTAACAAACCACATGACAAATACTGAATTTTATATTATTCACAAAAAGATAAAATTCCAAAATTTGATAAATACACAAAAATTATCCTTAAAAGGTATTACAAACTAAGCCCAAAATGGACCTTATGTAAGAAACCCACGAACTCTACATCCTCTCCAATATAAACTAATGGGTGTATACTCAATGGCCATTCCAAATGAAGCAGAATTGAAGTATTACAAACTAAGCCTAAAATTGACCTTATGTAAAAAACTACATAACCCCAAAAGGTATTACAAACTAAGCCCAAAATTGACCTTATGTAAGAAACCCACGAACTCTACATCCTCTCCAATATAAACTAATGGGTGTATACTCAATGGCCATTCCAAATGAAACAGTGTCAAAACAATTTTTGATAAATAATAATTTTACGTTGTAAGGCATTTCTCTTTGAAAAGACTTCTCTGAGCTGCTACCGTGTCTTATTGTGTATCGTGGCGTGTCTTATTGTGTATCGTGGATTTGTGTGTTAGATGATTAAAATCGTTGATGCAAAATCGAAAATAAGTTGAAGAATAGAAAATAACAGTTTAGAATGATCTTGCATTCGTCTCTTTGTAACGGTAAGATATAAGATCACATCTTTGTATGGTAAATGCTCACGCTCAATTTTTGGTATGGTTGCGATCTTGCTCGAAAGTATTATTACAGTGATCTCACATCTCTAAATGGTTCCTTTGTTTTATGTTTCATTCTATGTGCTTCTACATAAAAATGGCATACTAGTTGTCGGTGCTTTGTTTTGTATTTAATTTCAGTCTATGTTAATGGAGTTGTCGGTGCTTTGTTTTGTATTTAATTTCAGTCTATGTTAATTGAACTACTCTTTACATGTTTTAAAAGTCTATTGATGGTGTATGATGTTGAAGTTTTGTTTTATAATTAAATTAGTTTTACGCACGGAAAGGAGATATATTTTTTTAATGAATTTAAAAAAATAACTATATAGATACCTAGAATGGAATATATATATGAATTTTAAAAAGTTTATATCGATAGTGTAGGGAGGGATGGAATTTAATGACCTAGTGTTGCCTATGAGGTAGTGTTGCCTATTATATGAGGTAGTGTTGTGATCTTAAATATCATTAATAAATTTATTGTATTTATTATAGAAATTTATTTGAACTATTAAATATATGAGATGAAATTGTTAAAATTACTATTTGAATAATTTATTTTTTTTTAATTTCAATTTTTTATATATATAATAAAGATTAATTTTAATGAATAAAAAATATATTTTATTTATATAAGTAATTTTTGTTTGTTTATTTTAAATAGAGAAATATTTACATTATATAAGTAAATAGTAAGCTTAAAGGTAAATCTTAGAGAATTTAGAAATTTAACTTTATAGGTGAGATTAGGTCTTACTTATATATTCATTTACATTTGATTTCTTTCAATAAATAATTGATCAATTTTATATATTTCAACAAGTTATTACTTAATAGTTACTTAGGGTATTATCATTCAAATATCATAAGTTTGACTAAATGAGTATATAATTTCTCTGTATGTATATGAAAAAGGGTATTGTCCTTCAAATATCATAAGCTTGGCGAAATGGGTTTAGAATGTCCTTGTATGTATATGAGAAAATAGGTTATTTTGTTTCCTTGTTATACCTTATCCTTTCAAGGATGGAGATAAGAAAGGATTTTGACAAAACCTCTTTAAATTTATTGATTTAAAAATTGTAGTTTTAGATTTCTAACTCATAGAAAAAAAATAACAATAAGAGAAGATATGATCTTTCCTTGATTGATTCATAGAACCCCATCTATCACAATGCCTTCTATGGATTGCTGTAATGGAAATGTCCTTGGTGATTTTTAGGTAAGTGTGAATAATTGTTATAGTATAGTGAATATGTTTTTGGAATCTGTCATTTTAGAAAAGCACTTGGAATAAACCTCTTTTGTCGGTCCAAATGCCCAAAAGAAATTAAGCAAGGACAAACAAAGGCAAATCCAATCACCTTAAGAGAAAGTGGTAAGAGAGTGTAAGCTTTCGATCAAGTGAGAAAGTTCAATATTGAAAAATGTCATCTTTTTTATCAAATATTTGCTATTGGAACTTGAAAGAGTATCTTTGAAGATTGAGAGGAAATTAGTGTTGGAAAGGTTACATAATCTGTAAATTAAATTTGACATAATGTAAGTGACATATTTTTATCTTCGAGCTTTGTATGGCATCTTGTTTACTAATTTTTATATTGAGTGACCTTCTATATGTCACAATTATTGTCAAATTTATACATTACGGTATTTCCTTTATAACATCTAGTGCAATTGCTAGTAATAAATTATAACATAAACCATTCACATACCTTTTCTACTTATGATATCCGTTGAATCGTGTATTAGACAAAAAATATTTCCATATTATCAAATCTTGATCATTCATAATTTAAAAATAATATTTAAAATATTCAATAATTTTTATAATATTTTTTCTTTATTCGCCTTATTTGTTAATTACATTACTAACATGGCCTTAGCAAATAACAAAACCCCAAAGTTTAATGGAATCCAAAGCGAGAGCTAGTGGATTTTTTTGAGCCTCCTACTGATAAATTTAACTTAAGCCATGAACGTATAAACATAACCTAAAATTGCATTTGAGTTCTCTATGAGAGTAATATGTTTTTAGGAAAATACATAAAGCAAATGAAAACCTTATGTCATATTAACTATTACATAGCTAATACGTTAGATTTGAGCCATTATTAAATACTAAACGAAGGCTTTTCAGTACTATTTTTAGGCCGATAGGCCTTCTTATGCATCAACAACCATCTACACTTTTACCCTGCTTCGTTCGATCAGGTGAGACACTTTCAACCATTGATTTGAAGTGTCATATGGCAAGTATGCACTGCACTTTGACTGCTTTTTCCAAATATTGGTTGAGTTGCCTTCTTTTCACTTATGAGTTCTACTGTGCATTGAACCTAGCCTTGTTATGCAAAAACTCTGATTAGATTGCCACTCTGCTAGTTTTTATCATTGCAGGTAGCTCATTATTTCCCCTCATTTTGGTTTAAATTCTGCTTCTTTTTTTTGAGCAATCGGAGTCATTTCCCCTATTTATTGCTACATTTTCAGTTTTGCAAGGCATTCTAGTTTCCTCTAAAAATAAGGTTTCATTAAATTTACGCTTTCTGGTAGTGATTTTTGAGATGTTGGGGTAAGGGTTTGGTAGATTAAGACATGTAGACAAATTTTCTTTGTTTGATCTTTTATGATCTATTCGCAATTTTTTCAAAGATTTTCAAACACATTGAGCTTCCTTTCGTTGTATCGAAATATTATCCTTCAGATCCCTATATTTTCTTCTAGGTTTTGAGTTAGTTTTTAGAAAAGGCATTTTTGTAAGCATGTATGAATACCAGCTATGCCTTGTAGATCTCATGGTTGACTGTTAAGTTTTCTTGCTTCTTTTGATGGAATATTGAGCTGCATTTTAAGTTTTTGGTAGACATTTTTTCTGCGGTGTTGTAGTTTTACAGCATCAACATTTTTTCGACATCATTTGAATGCATTAAAATTGGAAGGAGTCATCTCTTTCCTTCTATTACAGGAAGCCCTTTTTATTTTTTCCAAGTATAAATAAGATCTTGTCGAGTATGACAACATTGTCTTGATGTAGATGGCCTACTAGAAGAATGATTGTTGGGTTTTTGAAATTTTTCCTCATTATTAATGTTATGTTGTCTACTTACGCCAAGTTTTATAATTTATTTGGTTTAACAAATATCTACTAATAATATATATGCCAGAAATTTGACAACAATAAACCTGCAATCGGTTAAAATATATATGCTAGAAACTTGACCATATAAGCATCCTTTCCCTGGTAACATATAGGCATTTTCTGATACTCTTCACGGGGAATTTAATTTTTCTCAGGATGCCTTCTTGCATCTTCGATTGTGAAGGAAGAAGCTGCGAAATTGGGAATGGTGATTGGTATAGACTTGGGAACTACTTACTCCTGTGTTGGGGTTTACAAGAATGGTCATGTGGAGATTATTTCCAATGACCAAGCTAACTGTATTACCCCATCATGGGTGGCCTTCATGGAAAATGATAGGTTGATTGGAGAGGCTGCCAAAAACCAGGGCGCAGTCAATGTCGAATGAACCATCTTTGATGTCAAGAGACTCATTGGGAGAAAGTAAGTACTCTAATCTCTGATTTGCCCATTCATTAGACAATTATATTTATTGCAAGTCCAATTCTTGCCTTGATATTGAACCCACAAGGGTGCCAATCATGAAATTGGCATGTTAAGTCAGGGGTCGAGCAACATTCTAGTTGGGATCGGATTAGGATTTGATTTCTGCCCTGTCCAAACTTCAACAAAATGATTTAAAACTTTTACTTGATGAGCACAATTAAATGAAAACATTTGTTTTATATAGGTTTGAAGACAAAGAAGTTCAGAAGGATATGAAACTGGTACCATACAAGATTGTGAACAAAGATGGGAAACCTTATATTCAAGTTCAAGTACGAGATGGAGAGATAAAGGTATTTAGCCCTAAGGAAATCAATGCTATGATTTTGACTAAGATGAAGGAGGCTACAGAAGCATTCCTTGGCAAGACTATAAAGGATGCTGTGGTGACTGTCCCTGGTATGATTTCTTTTCAACTTTTTTTTTATGAGGTTGTGGGTAACCAATTGTTGATTGCATTGTGATTGTTAACTTGTGGGCTTGCACAACTTATTTTACTGATGCACAACACCAAGCAATGAAGGATGCTGGTGTTATTGTTGGCTTGAATGTAGCTCGTATTACCAACGAACCCACAGATGCAGCAATAGCTTATGGCTTAGACAAGAAGGGTGGAGAGAAAAATATTGTTGTTTATGATCTTGGCAGTGGCACATTTGATGTCGCGTTCTGACTATTGAAAACAGAGTTTTTGAGGTTTTGGCTACAAACGGTGATACCCATCTTGGAGGTAATGTGTCTGAACTCTACCTGGCAGTTTTACATTATGAATTTGAATACGTGCACGGTGGTTATCATTGACTTTTTTGGTTGGATTTCGAGCTTTGAACTTACCGAGATGTACACTAATATGCAGGTGAGGACTTTGACCAAAGGATAATGGAATATTTCATCAAATTGATCAAGAAAAAGCACAGAAAGGATATTGGTAAGGATAACAGAGCGTTTGGAAAACTGAGAAGGGAAGTTGAGCATGCTAAAAGAGCCATGAGTATCCAACACCAGGTCCGAGTAGAGATCGAGTCTCTCTTCGACGGCATAGACTTTTATGAGCCTCTAACAAGGGCTCGCTTTGAGGTGCTGAACAATGACCTTTTTAGAAAAACCATGGGTCCTGTTACGAAGGCCATGGATGATGTTGGTCTAGAGAAGAATCAGATTGATGGGATTGTTCTTTTTGGTGGAAGTACCCGTATTCCTAAAGTTCAGCAACTGCTCAAGGATTTATTTGATGGTAAAGAGCCAAACAAGGGTGTAAACCTTGATGAGGCCGTTGCATTTGGTGCATATCATTTTTAATCAATATTATTATAGATAATTAATAATTTAGTCAAATATTATTAACACAATAGCATGTGCTATGAACGAGTCTCCAACAAGATCAAAACCATCACTATAAACTCTTCCAAAATTTTCAATAATTTATAATACTTCATTAGCTGATCTGAATAGTGTCATGTGTGTTGTCCCTCCTTTCAACCTTGCGTGTTCATGTTTAGATGGTCGTCTTTAGGAATTATTGTCTTCAAGCAAGTGTGTGTGTTCATGTTTAGATGATCATCTTCAGGCATGGTCGTCTTCAAGCAAGTGTGAGATCACAATCAGGAAGGCATCCATGGGGAGGAAGTGCTTCTTTTATTCTTGTTACATGTAATGTTAGCAATGATTTCGTATTTTCTTATCTTTGTTTTTGCCTTCTGACCTCCTAATTTGGCATTGACAATGGTTTTTTAACGTCTCTATAGACATGGTCTTCGGAATGACTGTGGTCATTTAATTTCCAACTCCTAAGTTCTCCCTTTGAGATTTAAAGTTTGTAATGTCATATTTAGCATGGTTTCAAATATTATATTTTGACTTTCTAATCGCAATATACAATTATGGTTTTCAATGTAGTATAATATATTGGTAGCGGATAGTCATGGTGGTTATTGCCTTGGTCACTCGCAAGCTTCGTATATGCTTGGCCATCTATAGAGGTTTCTTGATTTTGGGTAATTAACTTACTCTAAAATGAAATAATACATTCAATGTGTTCCTTGTAATACAGATATAAACAAAACATCTAAAGAAAAGTAATTGCACAATGATCCCGTCCAAGAAAACAAGGTTTTCCACAAACCAATTAACTCTTCTAGAAAAATTCAACAATTCCAATTTAATAATCCTATCGTACTCTCTTTGTACCTTTTGGGACAATTGCTAGTTAGTGGTCATTTTTAACATGTTTTCTTTACAACATCGTTGTTTTTTTTCAATATTTGTTCTAGTATCTTTATTTTTAACATAAATGTTTCTAAGACTTTTGTGATTTATAATGTAGAAAACAATTTTTCGGATTAATCATATTGTAAGGATTGGGTCGACGTTTCGAGCCAACTAATGTGGTTCATCCTTAGGACAATGCGAGAAATCAATCAATCTGAGAGAATAAATAACAATGATGCATCATTGTCCAGTGTTAGCTGTTCAAAATTAGCGATTGGTGAAATAAATTTATTAACTAATTTTTAGTTAGAAACTAGTTGTTATGTAATAATTAAGTATTTAATATCGAAAATGTCAATAATTTATCAATTTAAAATATAATATAAGGAATACTTATTTATATTTTACTATAAGTTAGGGATGACCTAATCGATGAAATTAGCCTTCAACCCTAACTTATAGTA
>APFE031199745.1:297953-332700 GCA_000404065.3 Pinus taeda
AAAAATAAGTTATGAAAATATCTTACAGAATCATTTTTATATTTAAGCACAATGAATATGGAATGTTTCACTCACATTTGCTTAATTATGGAATGTTTCACTCAGATTTACTTCACAATAATTGTTGGGAATAAATTCAATATGGCATGGTAGAGCATAAATGCATGTTAGAGTTGAGTCATGATTAGATGCTAAAACAAAGCTTTTGAGTACTATTTTAAGTGGTCATTTTCCACGTATTCTTCTGATATGGTATTTTTCACTCACTTTTATTTTACATTATTTATTTATTTATTTATTATAGGATTTATGGATTTCATATATAAAACAAATGATACATTTTATTATGTTTAGTTTATGTTTTTTAAAAAAAAATAATGAAAATGATTTATCATTTTAAATTATATGAATTTTATTAATAAAAATTAATTTATGAAAATAACTCTGTAAATCATTTTTATATTTAAGCATCATAAAAACAAAATGATCTTGTAAATATTTTTCCAACAGATAATTATATTTATATATATATAGAGAGAGAGAGAGAGAGAAGAGAGATAGTTAATATAGTAATGAATGGATGATTAACTAGGTGAACCATAGTTATTAATTAGTGAACTCTATAGCATATTTATTGCAAATTGAACTTTTAAACTCACTTTGACCTATTTTCACCCAAAGCCAATGTTTTCGCTCAGCACAACTTCAATCCTTTGTGCCCCTATGGTAGGTGAAAGTGGTGGGTGGGTAGGAAAAGGTGGAGTGGGCAGCGGGGATTGCAATCTCTTGTGGGTGGGGGGTAGGGGGAAGGAGCTTGCAATCCCCTCTTATGAGAACATTGTTACTGGAGACTCCATATTTAGAATTCAATGAAACACCAAATCATTTAATGAATCAACACCATAAGCTACATCAGTGGCTCATGCCGTAAATTCACAGATTGGTAGGACTCCTCTTGGAGATTTTTGACAAAACCATGACTAATGTTGTTGTCTCCCTAAGGTAGATCATGACCCAAAATATGAAGTCAAATCCACAAAAAAGCCAAGTTACATCAAACACATGTAGGATCATGCTCTGATATGTAAATTCATTGGCATTCCACCCTCCAAAGGGACTTGGTTCATTGGATACGCTAAAAATGATAGCCCAAAGGCCTTATAGACAAGGAACTAGGAGCCAAAGGATTCTTCAACAATGTTGGGTTATTCATGAGATTCTGGAAAGAGTGTTATTGTTTGAAGAAAGAATATTCTTTGGCAACCCTAGTGTGGGTCAAGTTATTATCCTCATGTAATGCTCTACTTGATACCATTATCTTACAATTATATTATTAGGCTACTTGTTTCCCTTGATTCCAATACGTATTATTACTATATATACGAGCTATGTGTATGCTAGCTACATACCCACACCTCACATGAATACACTAGTATTCTAAAGCTTAAACTTTAGATGATAACATAAAATATTAAACTTAATTAATTGTTAACCTTGATTAGTGTTTAATTAACCTGAAAATGTTGGCATATAATTATTAAATAATATTGATATATATCTATTATTAGATACTTGTGAATATGTAATTTTATTTTACTGAAATAACTTAATATTATTCATTTATTACTTGTTATAATTTAATTATTAATCATTTCTCAAGGTTTTCCAAGTTGTCTTATCAAATTTATTTCTAGATAAGATATGGGAAGGAAAGTTAAGGTCATTAAATTAAAAGGATGGGGAGGTATTCATGGCATTAATGGTAGGTGGTTGAGTTTGATGAGTGGGAGAGACATAAAGGGAAGGAGGACGAGAGGAGAAATGGGGGTCCTGGTTCTTCATTTTGACATTGGAGGATTTTATTTTCAAAGGAGGAATGTGGAGAACGAGAGGGGAGAGAATGGATAGAAAAGTTAGAAAACTCAAACTTGGATCTGTTGGAGAGCATTGGTTCTAACTTGGACACACTGCGGTTGTTTTTGGACTTAGGCTTAGAGGGCTAGTGAACCTATGGGGGTTTCCTAGGCTAGGAAATATGATAGACATTCCTGGTTGACAGAATGGTAAATTCAGCTAGGCAGTTCCAACAAGAGAACCTCAATCGAGCCACTAGATCAGACATTCTTTTGTTTGTTGATTTATGTATGTAAATTGCTACAACTAAAATTCCTTACATGTTTAATATGTTGTAAATCAAATTTTACTTGTATGTTATTATGTAATAATTGTTGAGTTATAAGCATGTTATTTTCCTTTTGATTTGTTATTAAATTAGATAATAAATTTGGTTTTAGTTAGAAGACCCAAGTTGGGTTTGCACATGTGGTATCAGATCCAGATTCAAAATTTGAACCTAAAACCCACCCTCTCACACAATATCCAATTCCTAGGAAGAGTCACTTCATTGAGTTCTTGGAGTTATCCTCAAATCCTTGTAGACACAACAAGGGTTCATACAAATGAGAGGAAGATAAACAAATGATTGAATATGTAACATAGATTAAAGCACAAATCCCATAAAGAGTCCCTCTATTGGGTCTTCTGCACATGTGAAGGTACTACTTTGTAATGTGCAAATATAATATTCCACTTCAGTTAGTACTTAGAAAATCTTCAAAATCATGGTTTTGTGAAACCAAATAAAAATGGAAATATTTCATCAATGCGTTTTGGGATGTGAATAAAAATGGTCAAGTTCTTTATCAACTTCATTTCAAAAACTTGATCTTCATGATTCGAATGAAAAGGTTTCTCAAATTACAAATTCTAAGCCATGATATGAACAATTTTTTTGTCCTCCTGGCTTACTGTCCAACTACCACAAAATAATTATCTTGTACCAATATTATTGCAATTTGGAATCTACTTCAAAGAAAAATGTTATCCAAATACGAACAACCTAGACATTCAATCCTATTGAATCATGCTTATTGTTGTGAGTATAATTATGGTTCCTCTCATCTATAGTTCTTCCAATTTTGTTCTTTTCTTCCATGAAAGTAGAGCCAAATCCAGAGAAACAATAGAGGTTTGTAAAAGAGAGAGAAAACAAGCACTTGAGTGATGAAATTTAGTGAGAGAAATTGTAGTGATAAGGAAAAGAATCCCTTAAACATATTTCAGTCATAAATTTTCACAAAACAAATCTATTAAGACTATAAAAGAACAAGAGATGTTGGCTTTTGGCACAAATCTTCTTTGATGATGCGTCAACGCTTTTGTTGTCAATAGAGATAGACATATAAATTAGTTTAAAAAAATGGAGATGGATAGATTGATCAATATTAAAAAATAAAATTAAAAATATATAGAAAAATCCATAAATATAATATTGTTAGATAATCATAAATACATATCAAATTTATGCTCGTTGTTAGGTTATTGTATCCTTTATATGATTCACTATAGAAACTACTTTCATCCTAGAGGAGTTGGATGAAAGTAAAATAAGATCAATGGAACTCACTAATGGATTTAATGGTGAGAGGAAAGTTTAGAAAGCTATAGGAGATGGAAGAAAAAGAAGGTAAATTCTAGATATATAAAGAGTAGAAGTCGGCAAATAAATCAAAGGAATTAATAGAAATATAGATTTGTTAGTTACTTTGAAATTTTATGGGATGAAATGTGTTGTTGAAGGCCATTGAGTGGACTAGGTCTCTCCATCGATTAGTCTAAGGGAGCCACATTTATCACCCGACAATGTGGAAAACACCCTTATCTTGC
The DNA here is from genome assembly GCA_000404065.3 of Pinus taeda. Classification (NCBI taxonomy): domain Eukaryota; kingdom Viridiplantae; phylum Streptophyta; class Pinopsida; order Pinales; family Pinaceae; genus Pinus; species Pinus taeda. The sequence continues at coordinate 301,680 of APFE031199745.1, forward strand.
TTCCATTCCTTTTATAAAGGTTGTATAATTAAATACCTTTAATGATAATTTAGTATCGGTGTACTTCTTTTTCATTTAATAAATATGTTGAAGAAATAAATATGCCTCCAAAATCATCCATAGGAATAGAATTTGTCTCTAAAGAAGAAGGTGACTTGTATGAAACATGCCATGCCTCTTTTGATGAATTAGATGAATTTTAGGAGGTTTTCACATCAACCTTAAGTGCTTGCAATGTCAAGAAACAGAAAGCTCACACACTCCATACTCGCAATAAAGGTTATCATAGTTGGAGTATGCTTATGGTGAAATAGGAAAGGAAAATATGAAAGAGAAAACTAATATGTCAATTAGGGGGAAATTTATATTGGATTCAAACTCAACCTAAAATTAACATTTTTTGTTCAAAGGATTTAAGTCCTTCTCTCAAAGAGAAAGTGAATAAAATACTAAGGAATTTATTGAGAAACGAATGCTAGGAACCCGGGTTTCAGCACAACCCACACCTTCTACCACTTTTCATGGCACATAACCTAACCACCATTCAAAGAAATTTAATGTTCTTGACACTCGAGAACTAAACAACAGAATAGTCAATTCCATTCCAATTTGCATCCATCCTAACACCTAAGAAGGGAAAGGGAATAAAACCTAACCAACAACAATCTTCATATTCTCCTATGCTATATATAGTTTTCTTTTGGAAATAAATATTTCGAAGTGGTTGTTTAACACTTGTAACATATTACTTCATCTGAACTTAGAAATATGCCATTAAATATATATTTCCCATGATGAAAAATAAGTTGGGACCACACCATTATTTATCCTTGTTTTAGTTCGAGTTGAGTGTGTGGCATCACAAATTTAGGAGGTATAAAAGTCATGGTAGGTGGTGGTATCATGCTAGGTGGCAGAGCTTCTTGCTGAACAATATCATCCTAAAGTTGTTTCTCATTTGGGGCACTTCCATTAATGCCTAGAATTAAATAAAATCAATTTTCAAAGAAAATACTTTTAAAGGGAACTTGTCATATTAGCTAGTAGAAACAATGAGGAATAACCTAAACAAAGACAAGAGAAATTCACACACTCAAAATAGTAGTGGTCTCAGTTACAAGGATTAACAAGAACATTGAGGCAAAAATCCAGCAATCGTAGCTGAGTAGAAAGGAAGATTGAAATATATTGTTGAATTGTTTTGTTTCAAACAAAATATTATGAGTCATTTTTTTAAGCGTTGTCCATCTTATCTTCTACCCATTAGATTTTTTCGTGTCAAGCTAGCATTGCCAAATAGTAGTAGAATGATAGAAAGGAAAAAGAAATCACATCTTTTATTGAATATACTTTCTTAAGAGACCAACTAATCTTCAATCCTAAAGTCAAAGTTAAGAATAAAACAATATTTTCATGGTAAAGATCAATTGGGCTCATGGCAAAGCTTAAATTTGAAATCTTATGCTTAGGAAAGTCAACCTTGAAACACTGAATCGAGGAATTCATTTTATATTTAAATGTGTTAACTTGCTAAATTACCCTCACAAACAATACTATAGTGATCAAAATGTTCATTAAATTTTTCCATGAAAGGAAGAGTCTGAAATATTGAAAATACTAAGCTTAAAAGATATAAATTTGGAATACATACATGATGCAGGAGCATCCAGCTTAGGGAGGTCATGGTTGGAGTGTTTGTCTTTGCAAACAAATCTGTTTCAGTTAGTTTTTTTTCTTCATTTAAATTTATAGGAACGGTTGTCTCAGTCCACTGTTATTTTTTTCTTATGTTCTTTTTATTTTTTATTTTAACTTTACTTTTAGATTACTGTCAAGAAAGAACAACTATCCAGAAATAACCAAATGTAACTACTGGCAGCTTAATAATTGTCCAGTGATCTTTACAAACAGAGAAAGGAATAGTTACTGTAATCTTTTTAACCATCATAGTGTTGAATAGAAAGGAGGACGAAAACATTCTGGAGAACAAGAAATCTGAACTCATATATTGCAACTTAAATATTTTCTACCTAATTTAGCTAAATTCATTTTCTTTTCCAAATCATAACGATGACAGAGAGTGAATAGTAAACACAGAAGTAAGAAGAGCATCCAGACAAGTTCAGCAAGACAACGGAGCTGGTTTGCAGAAAAAACAAGAAAATTACTATCAAAGAAATAAACAAATAGCTACAGGTACCAAATCGAACTCATATCAATTCCCTTTGCTATTTAATTGTCAACAGAAATCAATCGAAAATCCACAGTTCAAGATATAGTTACCAGTTATAGACAGGCCCACGAAAACAGAGTTAACAGTGCCAAAAACAACCCCGAGGTCACTACTGGATCGTTAACTTTACAATTCATAAGTTAAATAGTTGGAAGCATAAATATACATTAAGGCTGAAGCGACAGTAAGGCCAAAACACAGTAAGGCCGAAACTAAACCTTTGACTACAAACCCATAGAGCACCACCAACAACAAACACCTCAGAAAGACAAACAAAGAAATGACAAGGAGCAACCCTACCCGATGCAAGTGTAGGAGTCACGGCATGAGACCAGTGAATGGAGAGTCCAATCGCACACCTGCATGGCCAACAAACAGGCCATTAGCGCTAGTAAAACAGAACCATAAATTCATACTTGTAAGCAGAGGTAAGGGTTTACGGAGGGACTTACCAAAGGATCCGAGCCCATGCAAACAAGCGAAGAAGCCACGGACCAAGGTCACAACTGCAGAGTGTTCACTGCCCACAAGGAGTAGGAACAGTCAATGACAAAGAAGGACGAGGCAGAAATGAATAGCAAAGAGAGAATACTCACATCTGGTTGAATGCTGAATGAAATTCGAGAGCCAAGCCACACGACAACCATGACCTGTGACAAATGCCAATCAAATAATCAAACAACGGAGCAAGCACAGTTAGGACAACAACAAAATTGAAGGCACCATATGACAAGAGCCCACAACCAAAATCATAACTAGGGCTGAACAAGATTGAGACCAGAGACTGAGACCAGGGGTTCTAGAGCCAAAACCTCGAAACTGAGCGTAAAACAAGAAGCATCGCCAATGCATGCAAGTGGAAACCCTCACGGAAATTCATGCCCAAAACCAACAAAACGAAACCTTTGTGAAGTAACCTAGACTAGAACCAGAGACCTTACCCTGCAGAGCAGTAGAGTGAAACAGTGACGAAATGACCAAGCTTAGGGCTTCGTGGGCATAGTAAGAGGCAGGACGAGCAAGCCCCAAGCCGAGGACACTTGTCCTAAAAATAATTAAACCACAACACCGTGCCGTAAAGTCAGCCAACCACACAGTTATCAACAATACAATCAACAGTTATTATTAAGCCGTAGGTGCTCAGGGTTGGGCCCATCAAATTTTGCTCTCAGAGCAGGTTGGAGATAATTTTTTTTTTTTTTACAAAAGTGAAGTCGGAAGAAGAGGTTGTGGCAAAGCTATTCAAAGGGTAGTAGATGAAGGATTGAGGGAAGAGATTAGGACCATGAATGCCTGTTTGGCAACAATAGAAGTAGGAAGGAGAAGGGATCTTGAAGGAGGAGATGACAAAGATGAAGAAGCTGCAGTTACGAAAGATGGATCATATGAGGAAGGACTTGAAATTAGATTATTAAGGTTAGTTTTATTGGCTAGCAGTAAGCTGAAGCCTGAGATTTCAAACTATGATGGTAGTTTGTCCACAGAAGTGTTATTGGACTGGATTAGTGAGTTACACAAATCCTTTGAATGTGAGGAGATCATCAAAGATAGGAAAGTTAAATTCGTTGCCAACAAGTTAAAAGGACATGCGACCTTATGGTGGGACAGTGTCCAAGCAGAGAGGAGAATATCAAATAAGTTATCTATTAAAAAGTGGACCAGAATGGTCGCCAAGATGAAGGGTAAGTTTTTTCCTAAAGATTACCAGATTGCTCTGTATTGGCAGGTGCAAAATTTGTATAATAGAGGAATGACAGTGAAAGAATACACTAAAGTATTTTATCGGGTGAATCTGAGAGTTGGTTATGTTAGTGTCAGTATCTTCATCCCTCCACCAGTGATCAAAATTCTCTTGTTGCATTGCATTTAAGGTGTCTCATATGATCAACTGCATTCCATTAGGATCAGGGATCATCTGATGGCAACGGCATTTTATAAATTTCGCCCTCATGATCTTTACCTGTTGATCCATTTTCAGGTCATTTATAGTCATTTTTGTCTTTACATCTGCAAAAAGTCATTTTTAGGGTTTTAGGTCTCATTAGGTCTAGGGTTTGTCCTCAAGGTCTTATAAAAGCAAAATAATGGTCAACAGGCGCATGAGGAGGTCAAATAAAGTCTCAGCAACAAAAACTTCAATAATCACATGCTCAGTGGTTGATTTTTCCTCAAAACTTTGTTTTAAGGAAAAATAGAGTTTTTTATGTTTTATGTATGTTTCATGTAATTTCATTTTTTCCTATATGTAATAATTTCAAGAGGCAACCCTAGTCACTTTGCCAAGCTCTTGCATTCTATCCCCTGGAAAAATGTAAAAAATTCAAAGCATTTAGTCCATCAAAGGCAAAAAAGCAAGTCAAACTACCAAAACAGAGTTGTAAAAAGCAAGGCAAACATTACAAAGTAGGTTTTTATAAGTGGAAAATTAAAATCCTTTGTATATAAAGTCTTTGTCATGTTGAAGAAGTTCATTTGTGTCCAAAGACTAAAAGAGAACAAAAGCCAAGTTTTTTTTGAGCCAAAGGAGTGAATTTACAGCCAAACTCTGAAAATTTTGAGGCGTGACGCACCTAGGTCAAGGAACGATGCACTCGACCAGCGCGGCGCATACAACGTAGGTTTTACACTAGATTTATAACTGGTGCAATGCACCAGTGAGGCACGATGCACTTGCCTCCAAAGCCCGAACTCATTCAAATTGCCTCCTCCAAGATTCAAACTTGCAAATTCTTCATTCCACAAGTAAGTTAACATCTCCGTATTGTCGTTGCAAGGGTTTTCATCAGTTTGCATGGTGTTTCAATGGGTAAAAAAAAAAACCCTAGTCCCTTGCACAATGGTATTGAAAACACTGCCTAGGGTTTTGCAAAATTGTCATTTTTGTTTTTTTATCCCATACATCATTTTCATTTCCCCTCCCATTTCTCATTCACACTTCCCCAAAACTAAAAACACTGATATCTAATCCCACTACTTCCAAACCCTAATTAGTATCTCTAAACCCTATCATCTCCCAAAAAGCCATTATATCCAGCATAAAAAATTCCTCATTTACTGTTACCCTCATCAATTCCATTTGTAAAACAAAAAACACCTATTGTTTAAATAAAATCACTTCATACTCATCATTCTACACTCCACATTTGCAAGCATGGAAACAGATTCAGCATATGAGAGGGATGATGAAACAGTCAGTGATTCTTCCCAAGAGGTTCATGTCACCATTCAGCTGAGTGTACCATCATTCAGAGGGTTTTCATCATCATTTTAGGTTCCAATGGGTCATTTTACACCTTGTTCATGCTTCATTTGTGCCTAGGTAAGGTTCATTTCCCTCTCCTAGGGTTTTGAAGGTAATTTCTCTTGGATGGTCAAATCATCAGCAAAACTTGTATCCTGATGTTCATACACCTTCCCCTATCCTTAATGTACCTTATTAAACATGTCCCATCATTGATATCCCTTAAATTCCTCACTTTCCCACAAACCCTAGTTTCTTGGTACAATTTGGCAATTTTCTAGGCTAGGCCTGTGTTTTTCCCTTTTGGACCCCTTTCCCTCACTCAATATTTGAAATTCCAATTTCCCCTATTTCCTAACATCCCTCCCTAGTTTCAAAAATTTCCTCAATAATTTAGAAGCCCCTTATCCACTTCATTTCCCTTCATTTAGACAAATCCCCTATTCCACACATCGGGGTAGGTTTTACTCAAATGATGTTTCTGAGCAAGGAAAGATGAATTTGGCAAAAAATGAGAGATGTTTCTATTGAAAATAGGCCAAGGAAGAAAAACCTCCTTCACTTTTTAAACTGGTGTCATGGTTTTAGAGAAATGTCAAAAATACAGTTGCCTCAGGAGAATTGATGCACCTTCGAAGAGATGTTGGGAAAATCAAGATTTATCCTAGCTTGATTGGCCAAATGACTTATCAGTCAAATAATAAATAGACACAAATATATTTTCAATGAGATATCATGAGCTCAATTTGGGGTTGAGGAAGACCTTCAAAAGTTGACTGCAAGAGCACTCTGCCTTTAAGCAACCTCATTTTGCACATTTTGACCAGTCTTGGGATAGTTGACTTTTAACAAGGCAAATCAACTCCAAATTGAAAAATTCAAGTTGTGTTGGAAATTAGACTCAATAAATCTTCCAAAAAGCTATTGTTCACCAAATTTAGACTCTAGGAAGGCCCTCAAAACTGGTCTGAAAAAAATGCACTATGCATAGAAATTTTTAACACAGGTTTTTCTGCCTGGTGCGTTGCGCCACTTGGCGCGCGCTTTTGCTAGGCACATCCTATGGAGGAAAACTTAGAATTTTTGGGTTCCTTAGGAAAAAATATGAATTCCCACAAATATACAAGAAATTTTGTCAAGTTTTGAGCTTCCAAAAGGGTGAAAAACATATCAAAAATGCCCTTTCTGCCTCTTTTTGGCCACACAGGAAGAAGTGCTTGGAGAACTCACATTTGGAGGGGAAAATGGACTCCAAATTCTAAGATTCCACTTGTTCTAGAAAGTATACAGAAATACCTTTCCAACAAGCCCATGTGGAGCAAATTTTGGGCACAGGACGACCTCCAAAATCATCTGCCAAAAGGCCCTGTGCACAGGGACAGTGGCGTAGCGCACATGATGGAAAATTGATTTGTTTGCCAAAAAACTCTATTTTTTCACCTAGGTTTTTCTCAGTTTCACTTTTCTCTCTCTCATAGTCAATATCATGATGTAATTTGATGTAACTTGATGGAACTTTATGTAAAAATGCTAAAAATTCACTCATGGAGGTAGATACATCATGAAAAGGTAGTTTGAAACTGAATGAATCAGTTTCCCAGGTTTTAGAGGAAAGTTCTTCCGCTACCTATTTTTCAGTTCTTAGTTTAGATCTTGTTGAAACAGTTCCTAAATTCATGAATTCGATCCCTAAAGCCTAGCATAAGTTGTTTTTTCCCTATATTTAGTATTTTTTCTATCATTGGTAAAGGTTGGACTCTTGTGAAAGCTTTTGAGCAGCATTGTATATTCATCTCTGCAGTTTGGCAAAGGAATAGACCAGAGTTTGCAGCACTTTGTGGGATTCTTGTGGAAACTTGATTGGGTATTGTTTTTCCTTCTGTAATTACAAGTTTACATGTGTTTATGTATGCCATCATGTCTCTTTGTTCATCTTAACTAAATGAAACAAGGAATTCATTGATATTGTAGTGCTCTACCTAGGGTTTGTTTAGTTATTTATGTTCTTAGCTATTTGAAGAGGATCCCTGAGATCTTCATGCCCTCTTCAACTCCTCACCAGTATAAAAGCTCTCCATCTCACTCAATTTAAAGTACTAAACCATTTTCCTACCTTGCCCCACAGAAACCTCTGTAGGACTATGTCCAATCCCCAGACCCAAATCTGCCTTTCACATTGGAGCCAACAAAACATCATTAAAACATCATTAAATTCAATCAAACTCCTCTGAGAATATACCTAGCCTAAAATCAGTCTTTATACTAGTCATCGCAAGCCTCATTTGTGATATTTTCCTGAGATTGACAAGGAGAGAGCCCTCTCCCGACCTGGTATGGCTAGCTACCAGGTTAAGCGTGGTTTGATGTGACTCGAGATTCTACCTTTCTCAGCCTGAGGTAGATTTAGGCCCTAACAGGTTACATTGAAGACACCCCAGAAAAAATAGCAAGGTTTGTGAATGGCCTAAGGCTAGAGATATTAGATGAGATACATATTCTTTCTCAAAAAACCATAGAATAAGCATAACAAAGTTCCTTAAAGGCAAAAGAAAAGATCGCAAGGAAACATAATGCCAGAAGAGGACGTGGATCTAGCAGAGGGAAAGGAAAATCCTTTGGCAGAGAAAGGACTGCCGATAACAGTGAGGAAGGCAGCAGCTCAAAGACCTAAGGGACAATAGAAAAGGAAGGCAGCACTAGGGGAGGAAGGCCATACCAGAGAGGAAGGGGTAATGGCAGAGGCAGAGGAGTTGCCTACCAATGTTACAAGTGCCACAAGTGGGGGCACAGGTCCTTTGAGTGCCTTGAAGGTGAATAGGCTAGACAAAGAGGAGCATATGTTGCTCAAATAGAGGAAGCGGAGGCACCACCCTAAGAGGTATAGAATGCACTTGAGATAGGAGAGGCCTTAGTCTTGAATAAAGGATTGCTGAAACCGGCAAAGGAGAAAGCTGAACAAACCTAGAGAAAGGCATTATTTCGGAATATGTGCAAGTCACATGGAAAATATTGCAAACTGATTATAGACAGTGGAAGCACTGATAATCTGGTTGCAACAGAAATGGTGGAGAAATTGGGTTTGAAAAGGTTGAAGCACCCAACTCCCTATAAGGTGTCTTGGTTATAGAAGGGTTAGCAACTACTAGTTGATGAGCAGTGTGAGGTGGAGTTCCATATTGGAAAGTATAGGGAAAAGGTGATTTGTGACATCATGCCCATGGACGTGTGTCATATTCTTCTAGGTAGACCATGGCAATATGACCGAAAATTTGTTCATGACGGAAAAACAAATTGCTACAAGTTTGTCAAGGATTGGATTAAGCATACACTAGTACCCATCAAGGAAGAACAAACAACAAAAACTAGTGGGACAAGAGTGTTGCTAATGGGTGGAAAAGAATTTCTAAAATAGATTGAAGATAAAGAGATAAAGTATGTCGTTGTAAGGAGATCAAGGGCAGTGTTGTTGAACACTAAAATTTCTGACTTACCTAAATAAATCTAGGATTTGTTGTAGGAATTCAACAACATTGTGGTGGATGATTTACCGAATAAGTTACCACCAAAGCAGAGTATTAGTCATAAAATAGATTTCATACTTGGGGCTAGTTTACCAAACAAAGCTGCTTACTAGATGAGTCCTAAGGACAACGAGGAGATCAAGAAGTAGGTATAGGAATTGTTGGACAAAGGATTGATACATGAAAGTTTAAGTCCCTCTGTATTTCCAACAGTTTTAGCTCCCATGGAAGGAGGTGAGTGGCGGATGAGTATAGATTTGAGAGCAATGTATAAAATTACTATCAGGTACAAGTTTGCATTGCCACGAATGGATGACATGATGGACTGCTTGAGTGGAGTAGCATATTTTTCGAAGATAGATCTCAATAGCGCATATCCCTAGATTAGAATAAGAGAGGGGGATGAATGGAAAACAACTTTCAAAACCAATGAAGGACTGTATGAATGGCTGGTGATGCCATTTGGGCTCAGTAACTCCCCTAGCACTTTCATGCGCCTGATGAACGAGGTGTTCAAAGAGTTCATTAGGAAATTCGTAATTGTTTATCTTGACGATATAATGATTTTCAGCAAGACCAAGGAAGAAAATTTTCGACGTGTTAGATATGTTCTAGAGAAGTTGTAGCAAAACAAGTTGCTGATAAATTTTAAAAAATGTTCTTTCTTTCAGAAGGGGTTAGTCTATTTGGGTTTTGTGATTGTAGAAAATGCGTTGAAAATGGACCCAGAAAAAATTGCAGCTATACTTAGCTGGCCATCCCCTAAGAGTCTGTTCGAAGTTTGGAGTTTTCACGAGTTGGAAAGTTTCTATTGCAAGTTTATAAAGAATTTTAGTGGAATCTGGACACCCATGTTGGATACCATCAAAAAGGCAAGTCAACCTTTCCATTGGACTGAAGCTACAGAGAAGAGCTTCTAGATATTGAAGAAGAAGATCACTAAAAGGCCAATTTTGAGGTTGCTCGATTTTAACAAACTTTTCCAAGTTCATTGTGATGCAAGTGGTATAGCCATTGGAGCCGTACTCAGCCAGGAAGACAATCCAGTAGGTTATTTAAACAAGAAATTAAATGAAAGCAAGCAAAAGTACACATCTGACCACAAGGAGTTTTATGTCGTCGTACAAGCCTTGGAGCATTGGAGACATTATTTGTTGGGTAATGAGTTTGTCTTGTTTTCTGATAATTCTGCATTGCAGTATGTTATGCAACATCATAAACTAAATCATAAACAAACAAAATGGGTTGAGCACTTGCAAAGTTTTACATTCGTATTGAAGCATATCAGCGGTCAAGCCAACAAAGTAGCAGATGCACTAAGCAGAAGAGTTTTACACTTGCAGGAGAGCATGATACAAGTGTTGGGTTTTTAAAACCTAAAGGAATTGTATCAAACAAATGCATATTTCAAGGAGGCTTATGAGGCCTGCCAAAATCCTTTGTTGAGGAACAATAGTCCATGGCTGGACTATAGCTTACAGGAGGAGCTGCTATTCAATGGAGCACAGTTGTTTGTTCCAGAATGTTCGATGAGAGAGAACATCATCTGAGAAAAACATAGTGGAGGCCTAGCTCGAAATTTCAGCATTGATAAGACCTTGGATCAGCTTAGTCATTTCTATTATTGGTTGAAGATGTGAAGAGACGTGCAATGATAAGTGACCAGGTGTAAGATATGTCAGTTGGCGAAAGGGCACAGTCAAAACATGGGGTTGTATACACCTTTGACTCCATCATGGTAGTGGTGGACCGTTTCTCGAAGATGGCACACTTCATCCCTTGTAGGAAAACTAGTGATGCTTCCCATGTAGCACACTTGATTTTCACTGAATTCGGCACATTGCAAGGCTTACCCAGGTCCATTATTTCTGAGAGGGATGTGAAATTCACAGGACATTTCTGGTGCACCTTGTGGAAAAAGCTAGACACAAAGTTAAATTTCAGCTCCTCTTATCACCCACAGATTGATGGGCAAAAAAAGGTGGTGAACAAGAGCATAAGAAACCTGATACAGAGTCTAGTTGGAGAAAATTCACGAATGTGGGATTGTGTACTTTCTCAAGTGTAATTTGCTTACAACGATTCACCAAATTGTAGCACAGGAAGTAGTCCTTTCCAGATCTTGTTGGAATGCATCCCTGAGGAGTACATGAGTTACAAGATTTGGGATAATTAGAGAGAAGAAGTGTTGAAGGGGAAGATTTCGCAAGAGCAATCAACAACCTACATCAGTAGGTGAAGTTAAAATTACAGGACAACAGTCAAAGGTACAAACAGAAAACAAATATGAAATGATAGGAGGTACAATTTAATTTAGGGGATCAAGTCCTAGCACATTTGCGCAAACAAAGATTCCCTTAGGGTGAATACAATAAGCTGAAATTTAAAAAAATTGGACCTTGCAAAATTTTGCGCAAGTTTTCTACAAATGCCTATGAGCTACAATTGCCTCCAAGTATAAGAATGTCACCTGTCTTTAATGTGGCAGATTTAATCCCATACATTTCCAGTCCTGAATAGGACAGTTCGATGTAGCCAAAACGGGATACCCAGGAAGAGAGTAGTTCATGGATGAGACAAATGCCTTCAGCTTAGCCACTTGAAATCAAAAGAATCCTCGATACATAGGTGGCCAGGCGGACTCGAAGAAAGGAGCACCTACAATACCTCATCTAGTGGAAGAACCACCCTATTGAGGATAGTTCCTTGCTTGACGCAGGATAGATACAACATGCAGGGTATTCTATCAAGGAGCTCATGGATTGGAGCCATGAATTTTCATCTACCTCGGGAGCCTAATGCATGAGCATCCAACTCAGGGAGGTCATGGTTGGAATGTTTGTCTTTGTAAACAGATATGTTTAATTATTTTTCTTTCTTCATTTAAATTTCTAGGAACAGCGGTCTCAGCCCACTGTTAGTTTTTTCTTACATTCTTTTTATTTTTTATTTAAACTTTACTTTTAGATTACAGTCAAGAAAGAACAGTTATCTAGAAATAACCAAATGTAACTACTAGCAGTTTAATAAATGTCCAGTGATCTTTACAAAATAGAGAAAGGAAACAATTACTATAATCTTTTTAACCATCATGGTGTTGAATAGAAAGGAGGATGAAAACATTATGAAGAGCAAGAAATCTGAACTCATATATTGCAACTTAAATAATTTTTGCCTAATTTAGCTAAATTCATTTTCTTTTCCAAACCATAACGATGACAAAGAGTGAATAGTAAACACAGAAGTAAGAAGAGCATTCAGACAAGTTTAGCAAGACAATGGAGTGGGTTTGCAGAAGAAACAAGAAAATTACTATTGAAGAAATAAACAAATAGCTATAGATACCAAACCGAACTCATATCAATTCCCTTTGTTATTTAATTGTCAACAAAAATCATTGTATGTATAATATATATATATATATATATATATATATATATATATAATATATATATATATATATATACAAAATCAAACATCCATAGTCCAAGATACAATTACAAGTTATAGAAAAGCCATGAAAACAGAGTTAACAGTGCCAAAAACAACAGCGAGGTCAATACAAGACCGTTAACATTACAATTCATAAGTTAAATTGCTCGAAACATAAATATACATTGAGGCCAAAGCCACAATAAGGCCAAAACATAGTAAGGCTGAAACCAAACCCTCTACTATAGACCCATAGAGCAGCACCAAAGAAAACACCTCAGAAAGACAAACACAGAAATAACAAGGAGCGACCCTACTCGATGCAAGCATAGGAGTTAGGGCACGAGACCAGTGAATGGAGAGTCTAGTCGCACACCTTAATGGCCAACAAACAGGCCATTAGCACCAGTAAAATAGAACCATAAATTCATACTTGTAAGCAGAGGTAAGGGTTTACAGAGGGACTTACCGAAAGAGCCGAGCCCGTGCAAACAAGCAAATAAGCCACAGACCAAGGTCACGGCTGCAGAGTGTTCAGTGCCCACAAGGAGTAGGAATAGTCAGTGATAGAAGAAAGACGACACAGAAACATATAGCAAAGAGAGAAGACCCACCTCTAGTTGAACATTGAATGAGAGCCGAGCGACGAGCCACCCTGCAACTATGACCTATGACAAATTCCAAGCAAATAATCAAACAGTAGAGCAAGCATAGTGAGGACAGTAGCAAAATCAAAGGCAGCATATAACAGGAGCCCACAACCAAAATCATAACTAGGGCCGAATAAGATTGAGACGAGAGACCAAGACCAGGGGTTCTAGACTGAGAACCTCGAAACCCAGGTGAGAACAGGAAGCATTACCAATGCATGGAGGTCGAAACTCTCATGGGAATTCATGCCCAGAACCTCTGGAACGAAACCCTTGTGAAGCAACCTGGACCAGAACCAGAGACCTTACATGGCAGAGCAGCAAAGTGAGACAGCGATGAAATGTCCAAATTTAGGGTTTCGTGGGCATAGTAAGATGTGGGAGGAGCGAACCCCAAGACCAAGACTCTTGTACTCGAAACAATTAAACCACAGTACCACGCCATAAAGTTAGCCAGCCACACAATTATCAACAATACAATCAGCCGTTAATTAAGGCGTAGGTGTTGAGGGCTAGTCCCATCAATATAATACATCAAATTTAAGGAAGTTTGAAAACACTTTTGAGTTTAAAGAAGAGAAATTTGGAATACATTCAACATCAAATTTAAAAAAGTTAGAAAACACTTTTGATCCCTTGTCTTCCAAATAAACAAAATCCAATTCCAATTCCTTTCAGCAACATCCCAATTATACAGAGTTCAAACTGAATTACCAATAACCAATGTCATATACTAACGTAGGGCTTGAAATACACTACAAAATGCAGGCTTATATTGGGTTTCAGTAAGAAGTTCAAAATTTGAAAAAGGATAAATACTCTATCGTTCACAATCAAACATTAAAAAAAATATAACACACAAGTTATCACATATACTAACAACATACTAATAGGGTATCTGACCATGGGAGCTTTAAAACACATAAGAAATGGCAAGCCTTAACAAAAAAACGAGGCTCGCGTGCAAATACAAAAATGCTAACCTACCAATAACTCAGTTAAAGCACTACACAGAGTGGACTTATTATATGTAGAATATATATGCATGAATCAGTGGACGCAAAGGTCATTTGAAAACTCACGATAAATATTATTGCGCGAGAATAAAACTTAGTATAACATATAGTCCAAAGAAAATTGTAGGATTTTGTGGAAAAAAAAATAAAAAAATCCAACATCTGAACATTTACAAACAAACGGAGACTCAGATACCGGTAGTATGAGCCTTGGAAACATTCTGTTCAATTAATTCAACCGTAAATCGGTAAAGTATAGACATGACCACTTTTTAAAATTCCAAATGATATATATATATATATATATATATTTTTTTTATGAATATAAAAATGTTATATATTTTTAAAATTATTATTTTTATTTATAATACTTATTTGTTTAATGAGAGAAGTCATTACAAATTAGATTTTAAATTTTAATAGAGGGTATTATAATGATAATAACAATAATTTTATATAAATAAATACATATAAATATTATAATGATGATGATGGAACTCGAATATTACCAATGTTTTTTTAATACATTGCTCCAAATTGCATGGTTACATATAAAAGTCTTTCCAATCAATTAATTATTACACTGAAAGTGTTTCTTTTAGAATTGTTCCAATGCCTACTATCAACTACCTTTTTGCTTACTAGATGACATATGTCCCGATCTATGACATCTATCCCTGTGGTACACTAACAATTGTTGGAATCCTTATTCCATTGGGGCCTCCACAAGTCTGCAAATATCATGATGCACATTAAACTGATAAGTTGGGCATGTATTTGCTTAAAAAAACCCATGTTACCCCATATTTACATCCCCACTCCATTCATACAATTGCAACCACGTCTCATTTGATTCCACACCAACTTGAGAGATTAGATGCAACGAGAAATGACAGATGTCATCCTTCAAAATTAGTAATTGCAAGAGGAAGTGCTTGAACAAGCAAAGTGGGAAACAGGCTCCCTGCAAGACCATCATAAAATTACACCTCCTTCACAATTCCATTAATAGAGATGGAATCATGATTATGCAGTATGTCTTAGGTCACCCCACAATGCTTTCCCTCCACAAGGCTTATGAGGATGATGAGTATGTGAATATTGTAATGGAGATGTGCTTAGGCGGATATCTATTTGACAGAATCGATAGCAAGAAGAATACAATAATATCCTTTTAAAAGGAGGCCGCCACCATCCTGCAAAATCTCCTGGAGGCCATCAGCCACTGCCACTCCATGGGAATTGCTCACTAAAATATAAAACTTGACAACGTTCTCTTTCCTAGTAACTCAGATTCCTTTACTGGAATCAAGCTCCAATACTCTGGGAAAGCCTCCCTTTCCTCTCTAGGTAGACTTATGATGCTTACCTCCTCTACTCATACAAATCTATCAAATTTTTGGGTGAGGATCAACATATCCCATGGTTGAAATTCTAATTTTAATGTATGTAAGGAAATATGGGTACTTTGTATTATGTAACAACATATGTGTTGGAAAGGAAAGATTATAATGAAAAAGTGGATGTGTGGAGTGCTAGGCTGACCTTGTACATAATGTTAAGTGGAAATGTCCCTTTTCTAAGAGACATACCACATAAGATATTTGAGGTAGTCCCTCGTAGATTCCTTTGCTTGCCAACCGATCCATGGCTATCAATTTCTTACTCTACCAAGGATTTTATAGGAAGGATACTCTGCAGAGGCATCACCATGAGACTCATCGAACAAGTCCTAGGTACCTACATCTCTTGATCCCACCTCTATTCTTTTACGGAGCTCCATTCCTTAAATTTATGAAAAAAATAATCCAAATCGCGGAATAATAGACGTAAAATCGACCCTTTATGAGGGGAGAAATGTTGAATGTCTCATGGACAATGGTTTCATAATGTAGTTGGATTTCCTCTCGTACATACACCAATCCCTCCTCTGATTTACCAATCTGCATTATTCGTCACCAACATCCTCATCAAATACGACATAAATTATTTTTGTTTGGGCACATGTTTTGATATATATGCAGTGGGGGCGATGTAATTTAACATTTTTACTGACCACCAGTACTAAGAGTTGAGATGGTTTTTGACCTAACAAGGGAGTGTTATGAACGTAAATAGAGGTAGCATTTCAACAATTCTTAAATAGAGTTGTAAGTGGACTGCAGAATCATTTAGAGGGTGGGAAATATTTTAAAATCATAAACCCATATTTATCTGTAATGGTAAAGCTTTATGAATGAAAAAATAAATTTGATAGCAAAACCATGAATGATTTGATACTTGAATAATATTATTAAATACTAAGAGTAAACATTTCATGAATTGTATGTAAGTTATTGTCAATGAAAAACGTTGTTTTCCTGTTATGTCGTTATAGAATTTTTAGCACAATGATAATTAACTTCCACTAAAGTAAATAAACTACTGGTTTATTGAACTTTAAAGAAACTATGGTCTATGCAATTCTTCATGTTGAAATCAATATTCTTCTTATAGGAAAATTATTGGAAAATCAATTTGGATGGCACATTGATTGAAAGAGCAATCAATATAAGACTCGATAGCAGTTGAAATTATTAAATAGTGAGAGCTACCCATGGTTTTTTTTTTTTTTTACATCAATCAATTATTATATAGGCTTTGACACTACATAAATTATTATATAGTCTTTGACACGACATCATTATCCATGTTGCAAGTGGTTAATAATTTTGACTCTGTATTATTATCTGAAGTTTTATATTTTTCAAAATTTAATTCAAGTAAGTTGTTAAAATTTTAGGACGAATAGCTTTATAATGGAATTATTCTGTAGAATACTTACAATTTTAGATTATTGAATTATTGGAGAAAAATTAATAGTTATGCATTTTTTTTATTACTTTAGTTGCAAGTATATTTAAAATTATTTTTAATTTTATATAAAAACTATGGAAAGGAAATTTGAGCCCATTATAGATTATGTGAATGTGAAGTTTTAGTAGCATTAGTGATTTAGTGTTTTGATTGTAATATATTTTGAAGCAATATGGTCAATCCATGGTTAGGTTTTGAGGCCAATGAAAATGTGAAGGCAGAGTGTGTTGGATTTATTCATACTCATTTTTATAGTTGGGATAGTAAGTATCACATCAAATTTTTATTTAAATGTTATTTTATTCACTATAATTATGTTTATTTTTATTTTTTAAATATGTTTATTTTTTTTATGAGAAATATTCATATTTTAAAAAAGAGAAAGTACTGTCTTATTTAAGATAAATTCAAAATATTCACTTCAAATTGAAAGAGGAATTGGACAGTGTTGGTTAATTCAACATATCCACATGCGTTAAATTGACAATGTTGTGAAGAGATGAAGGAGTTGGTGAGGGGGAAATGTCAATTTCCATAATTTTTTTACTATTAGCATTTTCACAAAAGTAGTTGGTTTGGTTGGAATATTTTTTTCAATATTCTTTATATTATATATATTATATATATTAATATATATATATATATATTTATATATATATATATATATATTATATCTAATGTCAATTTCCATAATATTTCATTATGATTTTCACAAAAGTAGTGGTTGGTTGGCATTATTTTTTTTAATTATTGTATTAATATATAATTAGAAATTTATATATTATTTCTTGCTTAATTTTCAAAAATAATTTAGTTTTTCAAGATGATCTTTCCAAATCTTGTATTCCTTGGGTGTATCTTTTCATATTTAGAGGCAATTTCTAGTTTCATATGACTCTTCTAGATCATCCAGATTAATAATTAAAAGAGAGTGTAACAAAGCTAACTCAATAAATTGAATTCAATGAATTGTATTTGGAAAATTTCCTTCTCAAGTAAAATTGATCTAAATAGTTGTGTTTGACTCTCCAGTAAATTATATATCAAATGCTTTAATCCTTCGACTTTCTTAGATTGTTCAATCTCTCACACTAGGTTATTTACATGTTTAATCTCAACATAATAACTCGTAAACAAAACAAAATAAGCCATTATTTTAATTTACCATGTTGTACCTAAAAAGGGTAAAAGCATTGTGCAATGTCTTAGAAATTTCCCACACAATTAAAATCTTAAACATAATAAAATATTAATTTTATTAAATTTCCTTTAATAAGGTATAAAATGGAATGATAAGCATTCACAATACATAAGGGAAAAAAGCAATATCCATGGTAAAAGCAAAAATACATAGATCTTGATAATAACCATGACTTTCAATGAAATTGGTAAGGTTTTTAGTCTAATTGTTTTATTTCCCACATTCTTTAATGAAATCTATGAAAGCTTTGGATTTACTTTTTTCAAATCTCCTCAAATTGTTTTTGTTGTGGGATTCTTCTCAAATCAGTAAGTATTTGTTATTGGGGCCAATTAATGCAATTTTAATTTTTATTTTCAATTGATCAACTATAGTTCTATCTGCTAAGAGTAAGTTGTCGGCTATCAAAGAAATTCAATTCAAAAGGAAATGTTCTTTATTCATTTTGAATTCGTAAATAAATATCTCAAAGAAATTCAATTCAAAAGGAAATGCTCTTTATTCATTTTTGAATTGGGAAAGAAATACTTCAATTTTGGAATTGTGCATTTGGAAGAAGCTTCCAATTATATTTAACAGGACTTGTATATTAAGTGATACTTATTTTCAACTATTTTTATTACTTAGAAATAACTTCTTTTTTGTGTGTAAATTAGTTGATATATTAGATCGTAAAAATGTTATATATGGTTACAAAAATGGGCCTGCCATTTTCAGAGGTAAAAGAGAAAATGTAGGCCTGCCAAACAAAAGACCACTTATATAAGCCCTGTAGCTGATTGTTGTTCAAACAGGAAACATAATGCGTAACAACTAACACAAGATTAACCTGAGTCAACCATAAACCAAAATAGAAAAGACCAACCACACAGGGCTACTAGACAGTAAGAGAGCAACTGCCATCATAGAAGGCCGCTTAAAGGCCCGCCGAAGATTACATTCATCAGACATCGAAAATAACAAAATCAAAGCATAAACAGGAACCATCAGCAGAAGACCACTCCCTAGGAATCCTACTGGTCGACTTTGGAGACGCCTGGAGAACCAATAGTACTCAGACCAGTGCCATCATCTCCCTTGGGAACATTGCGGGGCCTGTGGCGTCTGATGATGGTTGTTTTGGAATCATCTTCAGGGATTTCAATAGAGACATTTAGCACATGGCACATGTACAGCTTGAAGAGTCGAAAAAACCATCCTAGACTCTGAGCAAGCATTTTAAGTTCTTCTATGAGGGAGTTGATGGAAATCTCCAGCTTGTCGAACCACATTGAATTCTTGGTAGAGATGAGGGAGTTCATCTGGTAGGCCTCCTTGAAAGTAGCACCTTACATGCTCATGGCTTTTGCAAGCATCGTTTTCATTTGCCAAGCCACACTCTGTATTTTCAGGAACTGGGTAGCTCTGGTTGTTGGGGTGCTCAGGTCCGGCATCCAATCTATCTCCTCATTGAAGGCTTTACTATCCACTCCTTCACTAGCTTTGTGCACCTCAATTTGGAACTCTTCAATAATCTGTTTTCATTTTTCGGAGACGAAAGCCTCATAATCCATCTGGGCTCTCTTTAAATCTCTGGCAGCTCTGGAGCTACGGAGGTTGCACTTGGCCATGGCAAGATTATAGGTGCAAACTATTGAAATGCAAATTACTATACACAAAACCGTAAACACATGGCTAAGCTTTGAGGAAGACTGTAAGCAAGTGAAATCTTTCTTGATTGGCTCTGTATTAATAGTGAAAGATGTGGTGTGAGGGGCCACGATCTTAACTAAAACTTTCGTCTTTTCCATGTTTCTAACAGCTTGGATCCTCAACAGGTGACTGACGACATTCCTATTATTATGGTTGAGTGCATTCGGACTGCCACACTTATCACTTAAGAGAAGAGGCCATGCATACCCAAAATCATAAAAGTTATGCTGACCTCTATCCTTGTGATAGATCTTCCATCTTTTATGATGTGAGCCATAGGACAACCTCTAGAGATGCCACCACCAGGCATTAAAGATTAGGGAATAAACATTAAGAGCAAACAACATTATTCATTGATGATCGATACCTTGTAAGTCGTCCTCCTGTCTTGACATGCTTGTGAGGTATTGCGTTGAGATTTGAAGGCATTTATCCCAAAGATTAGCACATGTGATGCTCTACGAACAGGTGTCAATGTCATCATTCGGGTGGTCGATCGCATGGTTGGCTAGACTATCTGCCATTGCATTCGCACTATGCCTGATTGCCTCCAAAATGACTCCATTGAGAGTGGGGAGATGTTTGGTGATGAGCACGGTAACCATGGTGAGGCATCAATGCTTAATAACCTTCTCAGAATGGGAACCATTTTGCATTTTCCTCACAACATTAATGGCTAAGAGCGAGTCTCCTTCCACTATTGTTGCCCCACTACCCAGGAAGATTAGGATTTGCAAACCCTCCTCCAGAGTTGCAAATTCTGCCTCGTTGTTAGTGGCTTCCCCCAAAGAATTGCTGTAGAAATGAAGAATTTCCCCTTTATCATTGTGTAATACACCTCCAAGGCCAGCAGGGCCAGGGTTGCCTTGAGAGGCTGTGTCAAAGTTTAATTTATGGAACCCTGGGATAGGAGGTTGCTAGGACAACAGAGATGGAGCAAGATGAGGTCTCTGCACTAGCAAATCGAGGCAAGTTTTAGCACTTATGCCAAATAGCTGCAGAATTTGCCTGTAATTAGTGGAAAGCCTCTTTTCCTGTTCTAATTTACTATTAGTAAGGGCAGTTTCTTGCATATTTTGCATGATGTTTGTTTTGATGGTATCTACCTACCTAGATTCCATCTGAAAAATTCTTCTATTTATTTCTTTTCATGTGGCCCAGACTATAAAACTGGGGCTTAGCCTCCATAGGACGTTTACAGTGTCGCAACTAGAATATTTGGTTTGCCAGGTGGTTGTGCTATCTTGTATGGACTCTTTGTTCCTATCTGTTTGTCTGAATATCTCCTCCATCCATACCCATAGTTTATTGGTCCATTCACAATTGTTGAGGAGATGATTCATAGAATCCTCTTCTTTTTCACAAAGGGGATATCAGGATGGACCAATGAAGCCTTTTTTGCATAGGTTCTCCCAAGCGAGGATCTTACGATGCATTAGGAGCCATAAGAAAGTCTTTATCTTCAACCAAATGGTGATATCCCAAACATTATTGTGCCAAATCACTTTCTCTTCCAGATCCCTATGTTCTAAGTAAAGTCTGGCTTCCTTTACGTTGAAGGTGCCTCCATCAAGTTTGCCCCACCTTAGTTGATCTTCATCCTGAGAGTAATGGATCTTCCTCTTATCCACAGAAGAGTGCAAGGATAAGAGAAGGTTGCCCATCACATCTGCCTGTGGGGGAGTATTAGGGTGAAAATTTCTCCATTGCTGGTCTACAATACTATCAATCCAGTATGGGTTCACCCTGAGTTTTCCTTGTTCCTGATACTTGTGCTGCAAGGGAAGATAATCAGGAATCTCAAGCTTGGGAAGTTGTTTCCAAGCATCTTCCCAAAAGAGAGTCGTGCTACCATTGTGGATTTCCCAAAAGAAGTGATCTTGTATGATGTTTCGATTAGCCCATGCCAGGTTCCAAACGGGGGATCTGGCTAGAGGGTTAGTCATTCTAATGAGATCCTGAGGATGCGAGTTTTCAGCACACCTAGCTTTCCATAGCCTGGCCCAGGGTGTCTGTGGTTCCTTGACCCATCTCAACCAGAGCTTGGCACCACAAGCTTTGTTTACTGTGTCTGGGTCTTGAAGTCCCAGACCACCCAGGGTCTTGTGTTTACAAAGTTTTTCCCATGCTACTAGAGCCCATTTCTATTTGTTAACTTTCCCAGACCATAAGAAGGTTCTCTGAATGTTTCTGATTTTTTGGAGAACACCTTTGGGAGCCAGAAGGATGGAGAGCATATACTGAGGAATACCTTGTAGGACAGCCTTAGTCATGACAAGCTCACCAACGAAGTTAAGGACCCTATTAGTCCAGTGATTACAATGTTCTTCGAGGTTCAATAGCAGTTTCTCCCAATGGAGCTTTTGCCAGGGTTTATCAGTGAGAGGGATCCCGAGATACTTAGAGGGAAGGCTTTTCCTTCTGAACCCAAGGATAGCAGTAAGCTTTTTTTGGATCGCTAAGTGAGTATTGAAAAAGAAAATGGAGGACTTATCCAAATTAAGTTCCATACCTGTCACTTGATTGAAGAGATCAAGGATTGCTTTGAAACCTTGGGCTTCCCGAACCGTTGGAGTTCCATGAAGCATGGTATTGTCCACAAATTGTTGATAAGTAGTGGTTGGGCAAGGTGGTAGGGGTTGGAGGCCCTTGATATTATTCCTTTCCTTTGCAGTTTTAATGATGCAACTCAGGCCTTCCATCAATATGACAAAAATAAAAGGGGAAATGGGATCCCCTTGGAAAATCCCTCTAGAGGGGGCAAAGGGGAAGGTGGGAGCTCCATTGACCAAAATAGAAAATCTAGGGGATTTGACTAAGGCTAGAATCCAGTTGATCCAACGTTGTGCAAACCCGAAAGCTTCTAGATAGGCTTCTAGATACTTCCAACTGACCATGTCATAACCTTTCAAGAGATCCAACTGAATGATCATACGTGCTTTTTTTTTTCGACTGAAGAGTGTGAACCATTTCCTATGCTAGCAAGACATTATCCATGATCTGTTTTCCTTCCATGTAGCCAAATTTCTCCTCTGAGATTATCAAAGGGAGAATTGGCTTTAGTCTATTGGCCATTACTTTGGAGATAATTTTATAAAGAACATTGCACAAAACAATTGGTTGAAATTTCGAAGGGGTACAGGTTGCTAGCACTTTGGGAATAAGGGCGATAAAGGTGGAATTGAGGGATTTGAGGATGAAGGAAGATTTTTGGGAATCTTCCACCGCCTCCCACACTTCCAGCCACATAATTTCCCAGCAAACTTTGAAAAAATCAATGGTTAAGCCATCTAGCCCTAGTGCCTTACCATTAGGCATCTCTTTCAGTGCTTCTTCCACCTCCTCCATGGTGACAAGGTGGTCTAAGGATTTATTTTGATCCTCGGTAATTAACCTTGGGATGGAAGTCATGACTTCCCTGATAGCCTCTTCCCTATCAATGTTTGGTTCCATTTCTATATGGCTAAATTGATCAATGAGGATGGAGAAAATATCCTAATGAGAGTGGAGGGGAGTACCTTGCTCATCCCTTAACTGGGTGACTTTGTTGGTGCACCTGTAGTCTATAGCCGAACGATGGAAGAACTTGGTGTTTTTTCCCCTTCTTTGAGCCATTGTATGTGAGACTTTTGTCTCCATAATATTTCCTCCTGGTGGCATCTTTCATTCCATTTCTGCATGAGGACTTGCTCAGTGCTAATGGAATCCTACGTGATGTCCCCTTTGAGCCATTCTATATGGATCTATGTCATATGTTCCTCCAAGGCCTGTTTGTCTTCAAAAATATTCCCGAAGACCCCTTGGTTCCAGGATTGAAGTTGAGCTTTGAGGTGCTTTAATTTGGCTTGGAGCCGGTACATTTTGGTGCCTCTGGTGTCTAGTGGCTTATGCCACCAATGTTTTATTTTAGAAGTGAAATCCAGATGGCCCAACAAAAATTTCTCAAACCTGAAAGGTCTGTTTTTCGAAGTGTCGAGGATGATTGCATCTAGGGTGATGGGCCAATGATCAAAACCTTCACAAGGAATAATGTCCAATTCCATAGTGACCCCCTCAAGGAGGATGGCTTCTGCTATAAGAAAACAGTCAAGTCTAGAGGCGAAACGCCTTTCTCCTCCTCTTTTGTTATTCTAGGTGTATAACACGTTTTTGGGGAGGATATCAGCAAGATTTGCTGCTCTGATGAAGCTATTGAATGCCTATGCATCTCTATTCAGAGATCTTACCCCTCCTTTCTTTTCTTCCAACGAGGTAATCATGTTGAAATCATCTCCATAGATGGCATTAGTAGTGGAGTGTCTACATTGCATCTTGGAGAGGAGATCTAGCATCAATAGTTTATCCTCTAGTCTTTGGTTGCTGTAGATATTAGTGCACATGTGTATGTTGGATTCCCCTATGATTTGCATTTCCAGGGAAATGTATGATCTGGAAGCCTTTGCACTTATAAGATGGAGGGAGTGGGGATTCCAGAAAGTGGCCAAGCCTCCCTCCATTCCATTCCCTTCCACTTCCATGTATTCCATTCTTTTTCCTAAATTTCTGCTTATTCCTTTCATTTTCTAGCTGGAGCACTTGGGTTCTTGTAAAAAAATCATGTCAGGATATTCATTTTTGACTTTCTTCCTCAGAAGTCTTTATTTTCTTTGGTTGTTTAGCCCTCTAGCATTCCATGAAAGAATCTTCATAATTAACAAGGTTTAAGAGGAGAATGTGAAATCCTCAAGGGCTTTCATCTTACTTGAGTTGAGGAGCATTTGACCTAGCTCGTGGAGTGCTTCGTTGTTTGTTTGTCAGACTCTCTTTTTCCTATGTTTGGCATTGTGGTTTGTTTGGTGTAAACCCTAGGCCTTGACACCCAAACCCTTTGTGGCACCAAAGCCTCTTTTCTGCCCTTTTAGTTTTGCATCTTGCCTCGTTAGGAAGAGAAAATTGACTCTGTCTACTTCCTCCTCGGGATATTTTCCATTCCTTTATACTTCCATTGCTCTACCATGGTATTGAGATCCATGCATTCCCTCTCTAGTATGTCACTGAGTTCCAGATCCTCTGTTCCTATTTCACTGGTGGTCATTTTCGCATCTCCTTCTAAGTCTTTTGTCAACTCAGGACCTTGTAGGATCTCATTTGTCGGATCTGGATTGGGATCTTAGGCTTCCTGTGAAGGAGTATCCTGGATTTCCAGCATTAGGTCTAGTACTTGGGGATTTTTGGCTAAAATTGTTCCGGACCCAAGAACTTCAAAGGCATTGACAGTTCCTTTAATGGAGGTGCCTATTTTGGGTTGATTTTTCCGATTGGCTCGTTGTCTCCCATTTGGATGGGAAAAACCTTCTTGATCCTTGCTTGTGTTTTCCTTGGTTTTCTCGATTGGCTTATTCATTGGGCATTCCCTAAATAGGTGTCCATGTTCATGGCACTTCCAACACCAAAAGGGGATTTGTTCATATTCTATGGCTTGAAAGAAGACTTCCTCTCTAAATTCTAGCCATAGACCTTCATGTAGTGCACTTGAAACATCCATTTCAACACATATTCTTACACAAGAGGTGTACCTTTTTTGCAGGGTGGCCTCCGAGGCTTGAATGAAGGTTACCAATTTGTTGCCTATTTTTTCTAACGCTGCAGGTCTCCAGTAATCAATGGGGATAGAGAATAGGTGAATCCAAATAGGTACATGCATGCATGTTTCCTGTTCTAGTGTAAAGTTTGGTTTCCATGGTCTCATATAGAGGCCCGCTGAGGCATAGAAATATGGTCCTCCATCAAAAATGCGATCCCTGTCTTCCAAGTTTGCAAAGAAAACATTGAAGAACCCTTTGGCCCCCAAGTGTAACGTGACATCTCGCATAGGCTTCCATTGTTGCTTGATCCAGAAACAGAGGGATTTTTCCGTAGGCCAAAAGCCCATGAACTTACATATCACCACATGCATTGACATATGGTCTCTATAAGCTTGCATTTCAGGGTCGGTGATAACAACCCGGAAACGTTTTGTCATTTTGGGCTTGCAGCGCCCTAGGTCCTCCTATTTTCTTGTCGTTGTGGTAGCCCCCGCCAGATTTGGGTCGTGCTGGGGTAGGGCCTCAGTTCCCACATCTTTTTTATTTTGTCCTTTTGCTCCTTGTAGTTCCTGCTCGGGACTGGGGTTCCCATTGTCCTTTCCCTCCAAAATATTTATTCCATTTGTTCGTTTTCGACTTTGGGTTTCCTTGGTTTGCCCACCAAGCTTTTTCTTCTTGCTTAGCTCATCTGTTCCTGCATTTTCAAATCTAGAGATTTGCACCCCTTCCAGTGGGGCCTTTCTTTTATCCATCATTGCTTGTTTGTATGAAGGGGCCCCATTGGTCCCCGGGCGCCTCATCTGTTGGGCTAGGGCAAGCTCACGCCTCTGAAGCTCTACAAACAATGCACTACCCTCCACTAGAGTTTGTGACAGTATTTAGATTATAGACCGAAACCCTCACTTTGAAGATTTTTTTCCGTCACATCCACCCTTACCTGCCCCCTATTTATAAGTATACTTAAAATGGTGTACACAAGAATTTAAAGTGCCATTATAAATAATCCAAAATGTATAATTATGAAGTACAAATAGGTTTCCAATGACTTTTTGGCACTTTTAGGGTCATAGCATGGAGCTGGGTTACACTTTTTGGCAAGAGAGAGCATTTTTAGGTGAAAAACAATGGCTCGATCGAGCATTTTAAGTGCTCAAACGAGCCATTTTAAGCCCTTGATCGAGCTCCTCTAGAGCTAAAAAAACAACTCAATTGAGCATTAAAAATAACTCTCTATTGATCTATTATGTAACCCCAGGTTAGGAGCTCTATCCAACATTAAGGCAAAGCTTGATCAAGACTTAAAGTTGGAAATTTTAAATTTATGTAAATATCAATAATGATATCCAAACTTTAAAATTGTAAGTATTTGATAGTTTAAAAAAAAACAAATTTAATTACTTATTGCATTTCAATACATAATTAACATAGGTGTGGATTAATTTCTAATTACATTTCTAGTGTTTTCGTGTATATAGTTGCAAAAAGATTTTATCATGCTTGCATTTGAAATTGTCATATTCTTATATTTATAATTTGGTAACTTAAAAATTGTTTTTTAATATGATTTAAATTTTCAGTGTTATAATTCAAATAATAAATTGATCGAACATAAGAAAATTTATCATTTTATCTTAATAATATTATAATTTTTTATATGGATAAGCATAACTCAAAAATGTGAATTTGATGCTACTAGAAATGTATATTTTATAAATCACGCACACACACACACATATATCCACTTGTCCAGGAAAAGAAATGAATGCATTAATTATTAATGTAGTTATGAATTATAATTAATATAGTTGTAATGGATGCAATAGTATCTATGGTTATAAATCTCCCTCAATGGGTAAAATGTGATTGCAATGAATTTTGTCGTTACTCTACACAAGTGAGAAGCATATAGAAATTTTTACTCCTCACTTAGGATGGCAATATATATTTTAAAATAATAAAAACATAAGGAAACCATAAATTTTAAAACATTATTTGACTAATTTAAATTTGAGTAATCTAGATTTAAATGTGCATATGCAATTATTTTAAAAATAATAATATTTATAAAATTTATTTTATTTATTAAATTGTTATATTTGATTTATTTTATTCAAATTTCTACATAAAATTTTCAAAATGATTAAGTATAAAGTTATGTTATTATTTAAAATCAAATCAATCAACAATTAGCATTTTTAGGAATTTCAAAATTGAAAATAGAATGTTAAAATAGATATTTATAGAAAGTTATCTATATATTATTATAATTATTTTCTTGGTAAAATGAAGTAAAATTTGGATTTCTAATTAAGGAAAATTAGAGTTTGGATTCTATTTGAATATTTATATAAAAACAAAAATGTGGAATAAATAAAAAAAATTATTCGCTTAAAGTCAAGTATTGAGAGGATGTGTTTTTTTTTTTAGATAATTATGTTAGCTTGATCGAGCCTATAGCTATATTGAGCCTCTATTTAACCATGTTAACGGCTTGATTGAAGGTTTCTTAAACCCTCGATGGACCTATTTGAAAATTGATTTTCAAACACTCCATCGAGAATTTTAGGTGCTCGATTGAATTGTTGAGGGCCTAAAAAATAGAGTTTTATTTCCTCTTCTCTAGATTTCTTTACAATGCCATCTTGTACATTAGAAGACTCCAAGGAGAATTTGTCCTTAAGTGGTGGAGTCGATCATGTTGGATTCGGTAAGCAACCATCTATCCAATGGAATATGAGTTTGACATTTTCGAATTCATATGATATTTTTAATCTATTTTCTTTTAAACATAATGCTTGAAATTTTTTTAGACATAATGCTTGGTTTGACTAACTGATTTTTTCACCTTTGTCCCAATGATGAACCATAATAGATGGTTTGAAACGTCGACCAAAAACTCATGATGTGATTAATTCGAAAGAATTTATTAAAATCAGTATGGATCACAAAAGTCTAAAATCAAGCAACATAAAATATCTCTGAATTGAGGCTTCTGTGATCAATAATGTGTGTAAAGGAAATATATTTTTAGAAAAATCACATATGAATATCTCTGTTGACGTGTTTTGGACCATCTAGTGTGGTTCATCGTTAGGATAAGATGGAGAAGCAGATATAGCATACGTTTAAATAGAGAGAGCACAATGTAAGGACCAAAAGTTGGGTGTTCTTAACACTTTAACTACTCGAATGTTAAGAGTTTCTGATTAAAACCACCTAATTGATGAGAAAAACCACCTCCTTAATGTTTTTAATAATAATGGATATAGAACGCACCAATATTTGAAAGATTTCCTTAAGGCTGACAATGGTCGAAAGATTACTAAGGAATCCAAAGATTGGTTCTCTCATGTGCATCTTCCATTTATCCAACAAGCCACTGACAAGATTGCGAGGATCCTTAAGAACCTGTTGTGTTATGCAAAAGCCCTCCCCATTTCAAAATTTTTCATAAAAAAATTTAATAAGAAATGGGTACCCTTTAGAATATAAATAAAATCAATAAAATGTTTGAAAATTAAATTTTATAATAAGTCATACGAAAACTGTTAGGATATTCTGACACATAGGAAATAGTTAAGTATAACTTGGTCTAGTATAGAGTTAGGTAAAGTGTGTTTCTTTACTATGTACTTTTGTAACTTACAATCCGACAGTCACGATATGTAGTGATTCGACGGTTCATTCTCTCCTCAGCATTACCGACACTTGATCCATGGCTTAACACCCGATTGGTCCATGATCTCTATTTAAAGAGCATGGAGGGTCATTTGTAGGTTAACTATTCATGAGAGCAGCTTATGTAAAATTTCATTCTATTATTAATAAATTGCCTGAAATGGTCACATTGGCTCAGGCTGTGGATTGTTTCCCTCTTTGAGGGTTTTAACCACGTAAAAAATATTGGTGTATTGATCTGTGATCTGTTTGTTAGTGGTTTCCTTTGGTGTTCTATCTGAGGAACTTACCCTGTAAATTCCTACTTGGTATTAGAGCTATTTGAGGGCCGCGTCCGTTGGTGATCCAAATCTGAAGCTAGTAGAACTGCATCCGACTGCTGTTTCCTAGATCTGTTATTTCTGACTGCTTTCGGGCCGAGAGGACTGCTCTGTTGTGTTAAGAGCATCTGTTCCAGTGAGGAGCCCCTTTTGTTTCATGCGAAAAGGTTTTTGATAGCCCTAGCTATGTCATTTTTAAGATCTGGAAGTATACAGTGTTTATTTGCAGTTTCTAGTTATTTTCTCTCTGTTTATTATTTCGGTTTATTTAGCTTCTTTTTTATTACCGGATCTATACCTTTCATTTCTGTGTATTCTCTTTGCCCTGTGACTCTGTGCGATCTGTGCAAATCAGAAATAGAGAGGAAGGATTTTTCTCATGCGTATGCTCTTTTCCGCTACGCCTTAGTGTGATCTCGGAAAATTAGAAACATTGAGGAAAATATTTAGTTTCCGGGTAAAGCTAACTTTAAGCCGTAAGGTTTGTTTTTTTTTATGTCCATGTTGGGTTTTTGTTTCTTGTTTTGTAGGGAAAAAAGAGCTATCTCAAGCAAGCACACAACCCAAAGCTTTAGGGACTAAAAAAACAAAGCCCCTCTCTCTCTCTCTCTCTCTCTCTCAAACTTTTAGTTTAGCTCACTTGGTTCAAAGCTAATTTATGAGAGTGGAGGTCTTGAGTTCAAGTCTCTTTTTTGTTGGAAATGGGGCGTTTTTTTCATTTCCGCACATTCTCGCACTTCGTTGGCGCCTTCATCAACTTTTCTTCAAAAAGCCATAACTTCTTCATCCGGAAGCTGTTTTCAGAGCTGTTTTTTTTTAAGCTTCATAATTTTTCGAGATCTTTCCATTGGAACTCTTAGTTTTAGCATATATAGCTTTAGTTTCTGTTAAAATGGAAAGTCCATGCCAAGTTATTCTTGACAACACCAACTACTTCCAATGGTGGTCCTACATCGTGGATTTACTTAGAAGTAAAGGTCTTTACAGAATAGCCTCAGGCCAAGAAACCAAACTGAAAGATGAAGATAAGGCAGATAAATGGGAAAATAGGAAAGATCAAGCACGTGGGTTGATAGGGATGTCTATTTCTCCACATCTTAGATTCCATATTGCTGAACTTGATACTCGTGATGAAGCAATGAAGCAGATTACTAAAGTTTTTGGAATCACAATTGAACTTTGAGCCCATCAACTTGAAAATGAGTTTCTTACATTGGACCCCAATAATTTTTCTTGCATTGAATATTTTTTGTCCATATTCAAGACCCTTCGACTTCTCTTGGAAGGTGTTAAGGTTAAGAAAGAAGATAGTAACCTTATCTATTCCATTCTTACTAAGTTGTGACCAACCTACTTTGTGTTTGTTTCCACCTTCCATTCTACAAGAGAAGCCTTCATTTCTCAAGGACAAACCTACAAGCCCGCTTCCTTTGATTCTTTTTGTCATTCTTTAATAAGAGAACAAGAAAAACTCTTCCACCTTGGTCTTCTTGATCTTGGAAACGCTTCTAAGAAAGCGTTAGCCGCCTAGCAGCAACCAAATTCAAAGAATCCTAAGAAGTCGTATCCTAAAAGGAATGGTCCTAAACCAAACAAGGGTCCTAAGCAATTTCAGCC